>JAOTON010001426.1:1620000-1922872 GCA_034440635.1 Lepas anatifera | reverse complement strand
TGTCTTCAAAGCGTTCAAACTGATACTTTTCCTGTTCTCTCCAAGGTCTCATGAACGGAATATGGCCTTTATTTTAATCTCGGGAAAAGGGGAAGCAAATCAAATTCGTGCCATAGATAGTTTTTTCGTTGAAGCAAAAAATCAGCTTGACTCGGGATACTTGTCATTGCTCTGAAATTCATAGCTTCGGAGAGGATGATGCTATAGCGTGAAAATGCCGCCAAATGAAAGCTACACGCATCTTCCACTCTACCTGTCTTAATTTTTTCTGTATCGTCATCTTCAGGTCACGGAGAGGGTTTAAGGTCACGTGACAAAGGAAAACCCGAAACAATGAGCTCAAAGCATGCCAAGGGGATTAAGTGTCAATCAATTGCTTGAATTGTTTCAGCACATCATGGGCTTCACATTCCGCTTCATAACAATATTTTACTTCCAGCAAAACAATTTTAGGACAACTCCGTTGCGCGATTAGCGAATAAAATAACAGGCCGGTTTTCAGCAAAACACGGCATGAATAAGTTCTACGTTCTGCCGTTCAGCTTTTATTGCTCGAAGGTTTAGCCATTTGACCTTTCAAAGGTCATCTTGGCTTACCTATCGTTATGTATTCAGCGCGACAATAATCATTGAGCCAGTCACCAGATAGAGAGGCTCTGGATTTCATAGGTGCTTAAATCGTCACGGGGATCTGATTAAAAAATAATACGATACCATAGCTAACAGTGGCGTAAGCTTGACCCAGGTCATTTCCATTTCCCTGATAGGATATATTTTGTGACCGCTCATTTTCATCACATATCGATAGTCGATATGCCTGATAGACATTTCCAAAACAAAGACTTGGCTACAGTCCCGCTGCCCTCGCCGCACCGCGATGATCACATTTTCAGATGGATAGCTCAGGTTCTTGTTGAGCATCTCTGACTCCTTCCTTGGCGCTCCGCTAGCGAACATGATGCCGGGCAATTGCCCAAGCCGCATCAGACACTGTGGAGGTCGTTCAGCAGCGATTTCAGGCGTTTGGTAAAGAGTTGTGAATATTGCTTATTTCTTTTCGATTTGCGCTGTATGCGGATTGTGGGTACTACAGAGATTTCCAGTTTAGAATACTTTGTTTTTATTTTCAAAGGCCATTACGCGTTTACGTTTCGCTTATGATATTATTCGGAACATCATTTGTGCAGCTCTTGTCTTCTACTACTGAACAGCTAAAAAGGTTATCGTTTTTTCGTTCGCGAATGGGCGTCCTTGGGGACTTAAAGTGATCGAATAAATAGCGAGTGCCTGCCAGGAAACGTGTAATTCTTAAGGCACAAGCATAGCACGACATACTGGATGCTCAGAATGTATGATGTTATATAACAAATGACTAGATTGCAAACGTTTCCTTTATGCGCAATCGAGCAATAGGCTGTACAGTTGCGTTTATTCCTTTTCATTCAATGAGAGGTGTGACATGGAATCTGAAAGCGAGCGCAGCGGGAAAGGGGTCATGAAGCAAAGGTTGGCTGAACTAACGCAAAAAGAAGAAAGATGGCAACGGTCACTGTGTCGTCAAGATGCGTTTTCAGCCAGCTCGAGTATCAGTGGCTCAGTCGTCAGGTGTCTAATATTTCCGTTGAGAGACAAGAACTTCAACAAGGAGCTGGCACGTCTCGGGCCAGTGATACGGCGGATGTCGCGTTGCCATAAGAAGACAGCGATTGCGATTGACAATAGTCGCAGTCAATTTTCTGATCCTTCCAGAAAAGTACAAATAGAAGAAACAAGGGAAGAGATTGCAACCCGGCGGTACAAGAACCGCCGGGCTGGCGACGCGCAGACGCCGCGCCCAGCTGCGCCCACTCCACTTTACTCCTTCGCCCGATAGTGTCTGAGGGAGATGAGCAGCTTCTGCGGCGAGGTCAGTGAGATCCCGTGATCTCGATGCGCTCTGTGAGTTCTGCGAGCGTTTCGGATTTGGACGATCTACGATTTCCGACGGCAACGAAGGTGCACAGCTCCGCAAGCCGCTTTTGAGCTGGGACCGCGATCCAGCCAAGTAAGCTCCCCAGACCAGCGTGGTTATCACTTGGAACCCCACCACGTACCTCGAGCCGTTCGCGGGAGGTGCAACTTGATGGAAAGATCACGAGAGTCCGGGATCCTGTCGCGATTTCCCGATGCTAAAGTCTATCAAGACGCAATCGAGATCCGGCTCGCTATTAAGCGTTCCTAGGCGATTGCCCGTCTTACATCACGCGGTTGCGCCACCGTCCCCATGGCATACGGTAAATCGACCATCCTCACGAGGTAGCCTGCATCCCAACGAGAATTTACTTTGGGACGTCACCAGCAGAAGAACACCACAGCCCTCGACCACCGGAACGGCTTGTGTCATTTCCCCGGAAGTAAATTCACACGGCACGGCCACCTCGACTTGCTGGTTACCTTTGCGCAGAGGGGACTCAGCAGCCCAGTGCCGGCCCGCCCGGTACCTACCGTGGTCGCCGCTCACAGCTGTCGGCAATGATACTCCAGAGGTGGGAAGGTTTCGAGTCAAGACTCATAGGGGATCACTAAAAGATTTGGTGCTGTGACCAGTCTCTGAAATTAAAATCCGTCGAGAAAACATGTGAACTTCTTAATTTTATTATGACATTCGTGTTGTGAGTGAAACGTACTCAAAAGGACATCCCGAATCGTATGCTTGTGGCCTGTCATAGTTTCGCACGCCCGGACCGTTGCTCCCGCGTTTTGGAGGTTACTTGTTTTCTCGCAGCGGTATCGGTGTTCTCGGATTGGATCGCTTAGATCCTCGTGTCTCGAATTGATGCGGAATATTTTCGGCCGGGATAGGAAATCTGTTATTTTCTGCGCACTGTCGGGGACGCCTAGAACAGGGGCCACTGCTCTTCGGGCGCAGATTCCGTTGGTGTTTTGGGGGTATGTGCTGGCGAATTGCGGGGATGCCACATTATTTTGAAGCCGGTGAGATTCAGAACTGCAATATTTTTTTTTTTGGGACCCGGCTCGCAGGAATTGGCAGAGTTTTTGGCCGTTACTTGCTTTCACTAAGCATCATAACACTATGGCTCACTTCGAGATGTTTTATCGTCAACAAAAACATTGTCGTCGTGCTGGTACTTGATTTTGGATTGGTTCACATAGATCGGGCAGAATGATCTGCGACATTCCTAAGCTGCGGAGAAAGCCTGTTGTCGCAATTTCTAGGACGCCAGGTGATCAGCACTGATGCATAATTTTCATCGCGACCTCCCAGCCCGTGATTGGACTCCCGTTTTTGCTGTCACTTCCGCACCAATAAGTTTCGCGGGGGTCGCGCACATGATGACATTTTAGAGGAGATGAACTCGGCAAAGGGAAATCAAGATCAGAAAACCATCGCAGCCTCACACGCGTATAGCTCCATTCGCGAGCCTGATGGCGGCTAGGGGGCTGCTCGAGGTTTACACGGCCACAGGTCCACTGAGCATACCGATCTTAATAGATGAAGGACGGCTGGCCATTCGCTCTCAGCCAAACTCTGGACATAAGCAGAAGGTATCCAGCAGCAGGGGCCTGCATTTTTATCAGGAATATCCGTAATATCGTCGGCGGAAAACGTGATAGTTGTGCTGTTATTATCGACCACCGATCTCCGACATTGCAAAGACTTTTTTTTTTTTTTTTTTTTTTTTTTTTTTTTTTTTTTTTTTTTCCAAATCTGCCGGTGAGCCTGCCCTGTGTTAGCGCGTGGGTTTGGGGGTCAGATTCATGGTGCCTCCACGGCACTAGCCGAGTATGTGTAATTAAAGTTGCTTGTGGTGATGATGGCTTGCATTCGTGATCTTTAAATAAATCTTTTCAGCGTTTTTCTGTTTTTCTTCATATCGTAACGAATGCCTCATTACTTCCGACATACCGTCATCATGGGAAGGATGCTCTAGTCCAACCGATTTTCGGGTCTGGTGATCCTGTTTATGTCATCTTCAGGCTCCATCTCAATTCTTTCCGTGATCCAAACCTAATCGAAAAATTGTCCAAAGATCAATTCCACCACAGCCTCGCATCAAATCATCTCCTGGTTTCCATATTCGCCTTTCGCCCAATACTTTCCTAAAAAGCCCTGCAGTTCGACAAAATTCTCCCGGCCATGGACCAATCTTAAATCTCCCTGTTTGTTCGATAGATCCAGCAAATGTTTTGACGTCATCAATCATTCGGAATTGCTCTCATAAATTGTAAAGCCTCCATGGCATTGACATCAAATGGGTTCCAAATTATTCGTCTGGTCACACTAGTTTCTGGAGTAGCTCAGCAGTGAAAGTCAAAATTCACTTCACGAATTTCGGCCGCGCGACCAATCAATCATGGAATTCTCCCCGGCAGTAGTTTAGGCTTCCTGTTTACAATCATCTTCGTAACGATCTTTTTTTTTTTTTCAATACTGCCGACGACTAGTTCTAGTGCCTGGCAAAATCGTTCTTCGACTTGGTGTCGGAAACCAGCTTTCGCTTCGATGCTTATTCAACTGGAACGATCTGTGCGTCAACGAGTCAAAATTTAGGCAGCCATTGGACTCAACAAATTCAAAATTTTCCGTTATGTTCGCCAAACCACTCGTCACATCTTGCACCGAAGTTAGGAATCCGGCAAGATCGTCACCTGACATGGGATGCCCCTGGTCTGCAGCGGCGCGCAAGCGCACCGGGACTCCTCGTCGGCTTCAACTTCATTTCAGTAATTGGCCTCCCGCCTGTCATCTCTACTTCCTCCCTTGTTTCTGCCCCAGTATTTTACTTGTCAGATTTGTCCCGCAGTCAGGGGAATGGATCTAACACAAATCCGGCCATTCTTACAGAAAATTCTACCTTTTGCTGCAAGAGTTAAGCCTCTGGCGTTAGAAAATTTTCTGATCACAACGGTGACGACCTGGCTTGGTTGGATACACCGATTTGCTTACCCATTCAGCCAGCATTGCCATTTCATAGGGTACGCTGCAGTGGTGTACTCGAGTCGTTGTCCTGTCAGTGTGCCTGAGGCCCCGCCTAGCCGCGGCCAGACAGAGTTTGCCGGCCGGTGCTGGCAAGCCGTCGATTCTGTACCGAGGTGCGACCATCTACGTGCTCGCCGCCTGAAAGCCTTCTTGAATCGACTGTGTCCTCGCTTTTGGCTTCTGCCGGGAAGCAACATCTGGTGCGGCCGGGCATTATTAGTTTGTTAGTCAAATAATAATAGTCATAGTTTTATGAATGCTGGTAGAGTGCGAATTTCGATCGGTTTTTTACCTGCCTTACTCTTCGCTTTTTTACTTTGGTCCAATTTTTTTTTTCCCCGGTTTTCTCCCGTGGATGGAGTCTGCGCCGTACATCATAATAGCAATACACCAACGAGCTGGTGCTGTTTGACATTGGATCAAAAGATGTTGCGGAGGAGATGTAGCCGATATAGCTGCATAAAGCGAGACCAGAAGACGCTTGTATCAACATTCGACTTCAGTAATATGGTCCGCTTGCGTTTGCGAAGAGTTTTTTTTTTTTTTTCCTGGAAGAAAGAGAAGAGAGAATGCCGTCACCTGCGACTAGCGGAAGCTGGCAGGAAGCCAGGGGAAATTTCAACCGATGAAGACCCAGAAAACAGCCAAGGCGCTTAAATTCGTTCAGTGAGGATTCAGAATTTGCTCGAAAGCCAACACCAGGCCGTTCACGAGTTCCAGTGGAGGCCTGAAGATTTCTTGTCATGAAACAGGTATGACAGTAGCTAGCTTGTAGCGCTGCAGATCGGTTATCAGAGAGTGATAACCGATCTGCAGCGCTGCAAATTTCTTCACTAGTCATACCTGACCGTGACAAGTGTAAGGTCATTGCACTGGGTTTTGATGAACAGCCTGGTGTTGGCTCAGCAAATTCTGAATCCTCACTAGTTCCAGTGCCTTGGCTGTTTTCTGGGTCTTCATCAGTTGAAATTTCCCCAACTCCTGCTGCTTCAGCAGTCACTGGTGACAGCATTCTCTCTTCTCTTTCTTCCAGGAAGCTTTTCTGTCTTGACTTCTTCTCAAACACTTTGTCATGGCCTGACATATGTGCAAGTCGAGTGGTTTGTTGGTCTAAGTAGAAGTTGACGTCTTCTTCTTTGGTCTCCTTTGTAAGCAGCCTGTCAGTTTTTATCTCCTCCACAGCATCTTTTGATCCAATGTCAAACAACTTTTTCCAGCTCGTTCAGAAAGTCAGTTGTATTGTATTGTATTGTACAGCGTAGGTCCATCCACGATAGAAAACCGGGGTTAACATGGCTATTCTTGGACCCGGAGTCATTTGAAAGCAGAGAGTAAGGCAGGTAAAAACCATTAAAAATTCGCACTCGCACCAGCATTCATAAAACATGACTAGTATAATTTGACTAACAAGCCTAATAATGCCCAGCACGCACCAGGTGTTGCTTCACGGCAAGCTTAAAGCGGGACACAGTCAGTTCAAGAAACTCAGGCGGCAGAGCATTGTAGATGGTCACACCTCGGTACAAGAATCGACGCTTGCCAGCACCTGTGCCACGGCCAGCCGGCAAACTCAGGAGTTCGTCCTGTCTGGCACTGTGGGAGCGGCCCTGGCGCTCGCGATTGCGGTAAACCTGACAGGACAACGACTCGGGAACACCACTGCAACGTACCCTATGAAATAGCAATGCAGTCTGGTAGGTAAGCAAATCCGGTGTATCCAGCCAACCCAGTCGTCGCCGTTCTGCCGAAATGTGGTCAAATTTTCTTTTGCCAGAAATAACTCTTGCAGCAAAATTTAGAATTTTTCTGTAGAATGGCCAGATTTGTGTTAGATCCATTCCCATAAACTGTGAGACAGTATCTGACATGTGAAAATACTGGGGCCGAAACAAGGGAGGGTAGGATATTAGGCGGGAGGTAGTGCCGCAAATGGGACAAGCCGACGAGAATCCCGGTGCACTTGCGCGCCACTGCGTTGACGTGAGTATCCCATGTCAGGTGGCGGTCAAAAATTACACCGAGATTCCTAGCTTCAGTGCAAGGTGTGATAGTGGTTTGGCGGAACTTAACGGAAAATTTTGGAAGTCCGCGCAGATTTTGTTGAGATCCAATGGCAAGAATTTCGAATTTTGACTCGTTGACTTTTAGATCGTTGAAGTGAAAATAAGCATCAAGCGAAGAAAGCGTGGTTTCGAGCTCCGACACCAGGTCCGAAAGAACTGATTTTTTGCCTGAAACTAGAACTTGGGTATCGTCGGCGTATTGGACAATGAAAGAGCCGTTTCCGTACAGACCGAGATCGTTACAGAAGATGGTGTAGAGCAAGGGGCCTAAACTGCTGCCTTGGAAAATTCCTTGGTTGATTGGTCGCGCGGCCGAAATTCGTGAACTTGAATTTTGACTCACTGCTGAGCTACTGGGAAGACGAACACTTTGGGTGTGACCGGACAGATAGTTTTGGAACCATTTGATGTCAATGCCATGGAGCTGCAATTTTGTGAGCAATTTAGAATGATTGATGACGTCAAAACATTTACTGAGATCTATCAGACAAAGCAGGGAGATTTCAGATTGGTCCATGGCCGAGAGAATTTTGTCAGACATAGTCAGCAGCGCCGTTTCGGTAGAGTATTGAGGGCGAAAACCATGTTGGGTGGAAGCCAGGAGATGATTTGATGCGAGGTAGTGGTGGAGCTGTCTTTGGACAATTTTTTCGATTAGTTTTGAGATCACGGGAAGAATTGAGATGGGCCGAAAGCTTGACGGGTCGGCTGGATCACCAGACTTAAAAATCGGTTGGACTAGAGCATCTTCCATGATGACGGTATGTCACAGGTAATGAGGCATTCGTTTACGATATGAAGCAGAACGTGTCCAACGCAGGGAAAAGACATTTTAAAGATCCTAATACACAAGCCATCATCACCACAAGCAGCTGAGTTACGCATACTGAGGATAGTGCGGTGGAGGCACTCCAGTGAGACTGGTCTGACCGTAAAACCGCACGCCCCAACACGGGGCAGGCTCACCGGCAGATAACGGGCGGCACCATGGGCGGTTAGCTCGGCGGTCACTCTGGGTCCAACATTAACGAAAAAGTCGTTCACAGTGTCAGGATCGGTGGTCGGTGTAACAGCACAACTATCACGTTTTCCGCCGACAATATTACGGATATTGCGGAAAACAGTGTGCGGGCCCTGCTGCTGGATACGCTCTGCTATGTCCAGTTTGGTATCGGAGCGAATGGCCGACCGTACATGTCTATTAAGATCAGTATACTCAGTGGACCTGTGGCCGTGTAAACCTAGCGCTGCAGCCCTAGCCGCCATCAGGTCACGAGTGGAGCTAGACACGTGTGGTGCATTGGGATTTCTGATCTTGATTTCCCTTTGCGGTGCATGCACGTCTAAAATGTCGCTCATAATGCGCGAGAAAACATTCCACTTATTGGTCACAGAAGTGGCGGTAAAAACGGGAGTCCAGTCACGGTTTAAGAGGTCGCGATGGTATGCATCAGTGCTGATCCTGCCTAACGTCCTAGAATTTACGACAACAGGCTTTCTCCGTAGCCTAGGAATGTCACAGATCATTCTGATAAATCTATGTGGACTGCAATGACAAAATCGAGTGCCAACACATTTGACAATGTTTTTGTTGACGATAAAAACATCTAAAAGTGAGCCACTCGAGTAGGTGGGTGTTGTGATGCATTGTGAAAGCGAGTAACGGCCTAAAAACTCTACCAATTTCCTGCGAGCCGGGTGAGAGTCGTCAGCTAAAATGTTGCAGTTCAGATCACCGGCTAAAATAATATTGGCATCACAGAAGTTCGCCAGCACATACTGGAGCTGGTGCTCTAAGTCATCGAAATCTGCTTGAAGAGCAGTGGAAACATTTCTAGGCGTCCTGTACAGTGCACAAAGAATAACAGATTTCCTATCCCAACTTAAAATATTCCACATCGATTCAAGTTTTGAGTTCTGAACATTTGATCCGGGAACGTTGATTTTTTCACACCGATACCACTGCGAGAAAGCAAAGCTACACCTCCATAACCTTTGGGGGCAAAACAGCGATCCGAACGTGTTAAACTGTAACCGGGAAACACAAGCATACGATTCGGGATGTCCTTTTTGAGCCACGTTTCACTCACAACACAGATGTCATAGCCAAAATTAAGAAGTTCGCATGACAGCTCGACAGTTTTGGGTTTCAGGGACTGAACATTCACAGCACAAATCTTTAGTGATCCCCTTGAGTCTTGACTCCAAGCCTTCCCACCTCTGGAGCCTCGTTGCCGGTGCTGTGAGCGGTGACCGCGGTGGGTTTTCCCAGGGCGGGCCCGGCGCTGGGATGCTGGGTCCGCCTCTGCGCGAGGGGCGGCCGGCCGGGCGCTGGAATCCGGGGTGGCACGTGCCGTGCCGTGTGAACCGCCAGGGGCATGACCCTAGCCGTTCCGTTGGTCCGGGGCTGTGGTGTTCTTCTGCTGGTGACGTCACGTAGTACCCTCTCGTTGGAATACGGGCTATCTCGTGGGGATGGTCGGTTGCCATGCCATGAATATGGGGACGGTGTAGCCACGGTGATAATAAGACGGGCAATCGCTAGGAGCACTTAATAGCGAGCCAGATCTCGGTGCATCTTGATAGGCTTTAGCATAGAGAAATCTGACAAAGTCCGGACTCTCGTGGTCTTTACATCAAGTTGCACGCTCCAAAAAACAGCTCAAACCACGTGGTGAGGTTCCAAGTGATAACCACACTGGTCTGGGGAGCTTACTTGGCTGGATCGCAGTTGCGGCTGGTAAAGCGGCTTGCAGGCTGTGGTAACTCGTTGCGGTCGGAAGTAGTATGAATCATGGACATGAATCCAAAACACTCGCAGAACTCACAAACACATCAGGTCCGCAATCTCACTGAAGCTTTCACCCACAAGCGCACTCGCTCTCCCTCAGACACTATCACTTATCAGGCGAAAGGGTAAAGTGGAGTGGAGCGCAGCGCAGGGCGGCGCGTCTGCACACGGCGACACGCACAGCCCAGCAGTTCCTTTCTCCTACTCAGGTTTGCTGTCTCTTCCCTTGTTTCTGATTATTTTTCTGTACTTTTCATGAAGGATCAGGAAGTGGTTGACTGCATTTGGTCTTGTCAGTGTTTTAATCCTTGTCATATTCCAGAATGGCAACACGACATCCGCCGTATCACTGGCCAGAGACCTTGTATCACTGTTGGGATTCTTGTCTCTCAAATGCAGGAAATATTGGAACACCTGGCGATTAGTAGGAAGCTGAGAGCCACTGATACTGAGCTGGCTTGCCCAATGAGAAACACATCACTTGACGACCTAGTGACGGGCGTTGCCATCTTTCTTCTTTTTTGCGTTGGTTCATGCTCTTTGCTTATATCGCTGACCACTTTCCCGCTGCGTAGTTTCCTTCCAGATTCCATGTCAGCACCTCTCATTGAACCTGAAATGAAGAAATAAACATAACTATTTTTAACCTATTGCTCGATTGCATAAAGAGAAACGTTTTGCAATCAATTCATTTGTTATATAACATCATACATTCTGAGCATCACAATATGTGTGTATGCTTGTGCCTTAAGATCAATACAATTTACACACGTTTTCACAGTGGCAGGCACTCGCTATCTTCAGCCCAAATTCCAGAACGATAATTCGATCACTTTGCGTACCTAAGGACGCCCATTTCGCTAACGAAAACGATAACCTTTTTTAGCTGTTGAGTGAGTAAGAAGACCAAAACCTTTTAAATGATGTTCCGAATGTATCATAAGCGAAACGTAAAACACGTAATAACCTTTGAAATAAAACAAAGTATTTTAAACTGGAAATCTATATTGGTGCCCACAATCCGCATACAGCAAATGCAAAAGTAAGCAATATTCACAACTCAAACCTTTTACCAAACGCTTGTAGATCCTTGCTGAACGACCTCCACACAGTGTCTGATGCGACTGAACAGTGCCCGGCATCATGTTCACTAGCTGGGCGCCAAGAGGAGTCAAGTGCTCAACAAGAACCTGAGCTGGCCATCTGAAATGTGATCATCGCGGTGCGGGGAACGAGCTTGACTGTAGCCGAGTCTTTGTTTTGGAAATCACAGTCAGGCATGCCTCTGTCGACTATCGATGTGTGAAATGAGCGGTCACAAAATATACTCCTATCAAAAAAGGGTTCCAAGGATAATGACCTAGGTCAAGCTTACGCCATGACCCGGTATGGTCATATTCTATTTTAATCAAATCCCCGTGACAAGACAAGCACCATGAAATAAAAATGAGAGCTCTATCTCAATTTGGTAATGATTTATTGTCCTTTGAATACATAACTTATAGGTGACCTTAGATGACCTTTGAAAGGTCAAATGCTTAAACGAACAACTTGAGAGCAATATACGTATTAAGACTATACGGCAGAAGCAGTTAGAACTTATTCATGCCATGTTTTGCTTAAAAAACCGGCCTGTTGCCTTTTTATTCATATCCTTATAACGGGTTGTCCTCAAAATTGACCCCATCTTAGGTAAAAATATTGATTTTATGAGCAGATGTGTAGCCCATGATGTCTTCGTGTTGCTGAAGCAATTTCAAACTAATTGGTTGACACTTAATCCCTTGGCACCGCATCAAACTCGTGATTTCGGGTTTTGAGGTCGGGTCACGTGACCTTAAATATCTCCGTGACCTGAGATGACCCGACAGAAAAAATTAAGACTTGGGTAGAATGAGGAAAGATGCATTAGCTTTCATTTGGCAGCATTTTTCACGCTATAGCATCATCCTCTAAGAAGCTATAATTCAAACAATGACCAAATATCCCGAATTTAGCAGTTTTTTTTAACTTCAACAAAAAAACTATATGGCTTTTGAGGCAGGCATAGCAAAGATCCAAGATTAAAATAAAGGCTATATTCCGTTCATGGAGACCTTGGAGAACGGGAAAAGTATCAGTTTGAACACTTTTGAAGACAAAGGTCTAATATGAACAGGTCTAGTGCTACTGTATCGGAACGTTTTTGACGAAACTTGCCACGTTTGTACCCATAGGGGTTGATTTTTAAATGAATCTATTTAAACTCCTTTGGGTGACACTTAGCGCCTGCCACGTGACCTTAAGTGCTAACCGGCACCCCTCCGAAACTGAATTTTGGGAGGGTATACGGTCCCTGTTCGTACAGATAGCCCCTTTACACACTAAAACCACATTTACTGACAACATCTGATGTAGTGAGATGTCCATAGGTACAAATAGCGCCCCTCTGTTCAAACGGGCACCGTCAGTTTGAAGATACCCTATGGATTGGTGTTAAAGCAATGGAACAATTATAAAGCTTGCAGTGCCAAACGAATGCAGCTACGGTTACTGTTTTCGGGAATGGGGTATTATATGGTGGAGTAATAGTGTTGTAGGTGCTAACGGTTCTCTTCAATAAACACAGGCACTCCCAGTGTGAAGATACCTTATGTATTAGTGTTAAAGCAATGGAACACTTACGATGCTTGCACGGCCAAACAAATAGAGCTACAGCTTGCGTTTTCGGGGACAGTGCCACAAGCCTGCCACTACACCTGTCTGAATCAGCCAATCAGTGACCGGGGCACTGCGCATGCGCAGTAGCACGTACCCATAATGGGCTATATCTTTCCAACCGGTGGGCCGATTTGTCTGAAAATTGGTGTTAAGGGGCTAAGTTAGAAACTCAAAGTCAGCAAGGTGGAGGTTTTCCATGTGCTCACGTGTTAATCCCAGTCTCTATCGAGGGTTTTCTGTTCCGGAGATGCGAATTTGTCATTTTCTGCTTAATTGTTCTGTGGTGATTTTATGAACTGAAAACAGGAAGGTGCACGTTTTGCACGTGCCGACGACACAAAAATTGACTATCAAGGTTCTTGCGTTCCGGAGAAGCGAATAGGTGCTCGAGCAATCACCTTCGGTCCCGCGATGCCCCTAAAGGCGTCGCCCCCACGTAACCGAAGTGGGGGCCAAACCCAAACCCTCTCGAGTCACGCGCTATATGACCTTTAAAATGACCTTGCAGCCCAAAATTCTCGACTTTGCCCCCTGGAGGGGGCCCTGGTGCACTACCGGTGTCACATTGGCCCAATAAGTGCATGCATGTGTGGTAACAAGGTCTGGGGGCAACTGGTGGGTGCTTATTTGGTATGACTACGTTCTGGGGATCCTCCGCTGCGAAAAACCTTTTAAAATTATTTTTCCTCTTGGGTCAGACTTGTGCCCCCTATAGCACCCAGAGCTTTCCAGATAAGGCCAAACTGACACCTGCGGTGCAACTGTCGCTAGTAGGGTACCATACCCACCCGACACTTGTTTCGATTAAGGTCCCCTGTTAAGGGGGAATTTTAGAGATTTTATAAATTGCTGGGGATTTTTCAATTTTTTGAGTTCACAAACCCATGGCGGCTACCCTATAGGAACCGTTTTGATAAAACCCGCATCGATGGTAGCCAAGGGGGTTATGTTTCAGATGATAAAACTTTGACCCGTCTCGATGGCCCCTGGCGCGTGCCACGTGACCTTGAGTGCGGACCGGCACCCCTTCAAAACTAGGATTTAGCACAGTATAAGGCTGCTGATGGTGCAGATACCCGCTTTAAGTCCTAAAACCACGATAATAGGTACTGTCTGATTGAGTTATAGGGTAAAAGTGAGTAACGGTGCCCTCCCCGTACACACAGGCACCCCCAGCTTGAAGATACCCTATGAATTAGTGTTAAGGCTATGGGGCACTTGGCTTCTACCGTATGGGAACGTTTTAGATGAAACCCGCCTCGATTTTTGCCAGGGAGATTATATGTTAGATGGCATCATTTTGAACAGTCTGGATAACCCTTGGCGCGTGCCACGTGACATTGAGGGGGGACTGACACCCCTCTAAAATTGGGTTTTGAGAAAGACACTGTAAGGCTGCTGGCGGTGCAGATAGTCTCCTTAACCCGCGCCCCACCGGGGGTCCGGCGCCACCTTCGCCCCACCGGGGGGCCATCGATGGCCCCCCTCTAACTCCGGAAAATATTAGCGTTAGCGCAAATCTGCAAAGTGCAATAGAAAGCTCGCGTGAATTCAGTAAGAAATTACTTCGCATGTTTTAGTGCTCAGGTCAATGGTTTGACCTCCAGAGGTCAAATTAGGTCAAGATTGGCTATTTTCACTCAAATATGCAATGATTAAGCAAACTGGGCATAACTCTTATGTCATTAGAGCTATTGAGGCCTGGTAAAGTACATTTGATAGCAAATTGCCAGTACTTTTTCCGCTATGCGGAACATAAAGACCTCCCGCCAGTAGTTTGACCTCCAGAGGTCACCTCGTGACCTAATATGACCTGAGGTCACGACAGGTCAAAAAGTGACCTTGCCGTATATCAAATGAAAGCCAGTGACACGACAAACACGATGGTGTTTGTTTCACCGCTCTAGCTTAATTAGGTCAAAAGTTATTGTCAAAATACTGTTTTTGACCTCTGGTGACCTTGGATGACCTTGGAAAATTCAAAGGGCAAATATGACCCCTGGGATCCGTGAAAGGGTGTCCAAAAACGCTGTTCTGAGCAGTCTGAGTATTTACAATAATTTTTGTGGCTTTTATATCAAGAAACAGCTTTTCCCCATGCTTTTCCAATGGGAGAGGTCGCCTCGTGACCTGACCTCAGGGCACGAAATCGAAAAATCCCGGATATACACCTTGTAGACCCTGGAGGGGTCATGAAGTGTAGGAAGTTTCAAATCGATCCACTTTGAAATGTAGCTCTTACAGAGCACTAAAGTTGAAGTGAGGTGACCTTGGTTGACCTAGTCTGGTGACCTGACCTTGGGTGACCCGGGTTAAAAAAATTTCAGGGATGATGGGAAAATGATGCAGTGAGAGGTAGAGCCCTCAACCGCGATGCTGCGCCTCGTCGTTTTTCTGCTATCCCGGAAAAACCTTAGGGGGGCCATCGATGGCCCCTCGGTGGGGCGAGGGTTAAGTCTGAAAACAAGGATTATTTGTACCGTCTGATTAAGTTAAAGGGTAACAGGCGCAAACGGTGCCCTCCCGTACACATGGGCACCCCCAGTTTGAAGACAACCTATGAATTAGTGTTAAAGCTACGGAAGACCAATAATGTTATCATGGGCAAACAAATGAAGCTAGGCTTACTGTTTTCGGAGATGGTGACCCAGGCTGGCCACTGCACCTTTCTGAATCAGCCAATCAGTGACCTGCGCACTGCGCATGCGCAGTAGCTGCATAACCTCTCAGGCCCTATCTCGAGATTTAATTGGCCGATTGGGCTGAAATTTGGCATACTGGCGTTAATTGATAAACTGAGGTCAGCATGGTGCAAGTTTTGCACGTGCAGACTTTGGAAAACTAATACATCGGGAGTCTTCCGTTCCGGAGATGCAATGTTTTAATTTTTTCTTATTGGCACTTGAGGGTATGTTCTGGACTTAGATCATCGAGGTGGAAGTTCTGCACGTGCAGACGTCACGTGACCGATGTCTATCGAGGCTCTTCCATTCCGGAGACGCTAAACATTGGTTTCGCTTACAAAGGCCTGGAAAAATCGCCTTCGGTTCCGCGATGCCCCAAAGGCGTCGCCCCCACATACGCACGAAATGTCAGAAGGCATGCTTCAGTTAGCTGAAAGATTGTTAACTAGGGATAGCTAGATCAATTTTTGTGTGCTTAGGAATAGTTTTGAGTGCTTCGCGTAAAATAGTGATCTAGGTTTTACCGTTCTTCCTGAAGACTGCATTTTTGCACATTTCTTTCAAACCTTAGTATCCCGCAATCTAACTGACCGAATTGCTTTTTCATTTCAGATAATGAAAGAGTATCGCTGCTGCCTGATAATATGTGGAGATGGAAATTGTGATATTTAATTTTTTGTTTTATAAGGTATAAATAGAATTTGAGTAAAAAAACTTTATTTGTAGGTTTCTGGTTCCGAGCCCAGGCCGCTCTCACAAGGTAAAAGTTGGCATGGCTGGATGGAAAGTTCATTGCAGGCATTTTACTCCATTATACCACCCACTTATCTCTAACGGCCTTCGAATAATTCGTCCAAAACGGTATTTTAAAGAGCTAAATTTGTAGTGGAAGTGAATGAAATTGAGCATCAAGCTGCCTTAGGGCCCTGGGTCTCCGGTACAAGTAGTTCTAGGCCAATATAATGATTTCTTCGTATTCTAGAAGCAACTTTATATCGTGCCTTTTCTGTACGAACAGAACAGGCGGCGCCGGGGTCACGGCATCGTTGGATGAGTTTTACCGGCCAGTGACCTCCAGACGGGCCACAGGTGTAGTGCTAGAGGGAGGAGGTGTGGTGTGGCGCGGTGGTTAGACTTGTGATTGACTGAAGCAGGATCAAGAGAGTGCCAGATGTCTGCTAGCGAGTGCCGGGTGTCAAGAGTGTAGTAGATGGTGATGGGCTAGCAGCAGGTCTGTGGTGGTCGGCAGGACGCCGGCGCTACCAGGCTGGCCATGGTGTCGGGTGCGCGCCGCCAGCCTCTTGCTCTGCCTGCTCTCCGTGGCTACCGGGATCGTCTGGCTCATCTTCAGCGACAACGCCACCGCCGGCTGGATGCTGCAGGACCTGCTGGGTGTGGCTTTCACGTGAGTCAGAGCTGAAGCTTGCGCCACCTCTCAAAGGCTGGCGCAAATTTGCACACGTAAATGAGGTTTTGCTTTTCGAGGTTTGAGGTTTGTCGATTTTTGCAGTTCTAGGTGGGGCTGAAGCTAATGGTAGCCTACTGTCCGGCATCACCGTGGAACGGAATATGCTTTGAGTGAATTGTGTTGTTACTGTTGTTAAACATCGTCAGAATGGGGGGTTTGGGCCGTTCCAGGATGCAATGTTAGAAACTCAGTACATTGTTTTCCCACTTCAGTGGTGAACTTTAGTATATTGCTTCGGAACGGTGCGAATGCCTGGCTATTATCGCCCGTGTTCACACAAGAAATAAAATGAATTTAGTTCTTACTGTTTTCCATCGCAAAGAACCTATCATGCAATACAGATACCTGGAATGGAGACCTCAATGCAAACCCTCCCCGCTTTTGGGTGGCAATCTAGAACATGAAAAAATCCTTCGGCAAGTAAAGCTCGGTAAGGACTAATGTAAAGTCTATGGGAGATGTGGTGGCCAATGTCTTTAATGTGCCATAACTTATAAACCGTGGCTTGCACAGGAAAACGACCGTGCATTTCGGAAAGCTCAATTTGTGCTGTGTCCATTAAAATGCATTTCAAGCTTGAAATATCTGAAAACTGAGAGAAAAACGCAAGACAAAGCAGAATGTCATACGGCTGCTCAACTTGTATTACCACATTTTCTAAGCACGCCCGACACATTATCATAATGGCGTGGTAGGCTAAGGGCTCGCCTTCCGGCCGAAAGGTCTCGGGATCGGATCCCACGGCTTGTACTTTTCATCTTCATAATGGTGATTTCATTGCGCAATAGCGCAGTTGGCAGCATGTGTCGTGGCGTCCGCCGACCCCTTTACTATACGAGTGGACTGTATTGGTGATTGTGTCGGGTCGACGGGCGTGACATTGACCGGCAGCCAGTTAAAGCCGAAAGCAGGCCGAGACAGAGCGGATGTGGTGTCGAATTACTGTGCTGTGCGGCGCGGGAGGAGGGCGGTATGTCCAACCACAAGGAAAGGAAACACTACCACGAAATCTTTGGTTGGACACTGTCTTCGACTGATACAGCTGTCGGCCACTCTGCCCAGAGCAGCCGTCAGAGCTCGGTGTTCAGACGGGGAAGCTGCTGCAGCTGAAGCCAATGTCGACCACTCTGCCCAGAGTAGCCGCCAAAGCTCATCCGAGCTTGGAGCTTGCTGCGCACTGGCAGCCTCGGGATTGTCCCAACTGAGAAAATGCCAGTGACTCTGCCCAGAGCCCTGTCAAACCCCAGTTGAGACGCGGGAGTCGCTACAACTGAGCAAATGCCGGCTACTCTGCCCAGAGTGCCCGTCAAAGCTCAGCTGAGCCGGGAGCTTGCTGCGCACTGGCAGCCTCGGGATTGTCCCAACTGAGAAAATGCCGGTGACTCTGCCCAGAGCCCTGTCAAACCCCAGTTGAGACGCGGGAGTCGCTACAACTGAGCAAATGCCGGCTACTCTGCCCAGAGTGCCCGTCAAAGCTCAGCTGAGCCGGGAGCTTGCTGCGCACTGGCAGCCTCGGGATTGTCCCAACTGAGAAAATGCCAGTGACTCTGCCCAGAGCCCTGTCAAACCCCAGTTGAGACGCGGGAGTCGCTACAACTGAGCAAATGCCGGCCACTCTGCCCAGAGTGCCCGTCAAAGCTCAGCTGAGCCGGGAGCTTGCTGCGCACTGGCAGCCCTCGGGAGTTTTCTCGGCTGATCCGGAAGCTGGCGGCGCTGCCCAGCGCCGCAGCCACAGCTCAGCTGAGACGGGACACAGCACCGCTTAAGCGATGGCTGGCTAAAACCAGAAGGACGAGGTTGACCTCCCCAACCGTGCCGCGGCACCAACGACACAACTGGAAACCTAGCCGCCCGCTGGGTAATCCCTGACCAAAGGGCGCCGCTCTCGCCCGACCTGACCGCCGACTTAGCTGACAGAATTGGTATGTGCAGGTAGGTGTGAGGCAGGCTGATGGATGTCTAACTGATGACACTGGCTCTGTTCTTCTCGAAGGTCTCCGTGCTCCGACCGTCACTGCACTATATAAACACTTCCACGGCGTTCTGAATGTATTTAACTTTGAGCGCACGAGCTGCGTCTGCCCGCTGGTCGTCTCGAAAAAATGCGTACCCACGCCGAGCGGTCGAGAGCGAGAACCAGCGGGCACCACAGCTTAGAGCAGACTGATGCTGCCGGGGGCATGCCTCACAGAGGACCTCTCCTTGCCCTCCGGCGACATCTCCCAAAACACAACAGCCTTCCGGCTCGTCGCCGGCCGGTCGGTCACACATATATCACACTGACACACGCACAAATGGTTTCAGCGCTGGCGGGCCACAGACCAGCTATCCCAACAAAGCACAGCATTCCAAAGTCTATTTCCAATTTCGAAGGGGTCGGATGCCCCCACCCAGGCCGCAAATACAGGTGCTCGCTCCGCTGCCGCCGCCGTCACATCCGTCACCCAGCTCTGACGGCACTCTGTCTGCCGCCCATTGTTGCTGGAGTTCCGGCCAGGTCCTAACCACATTCCTCGCGGTCCCATGGCTTTACTGCGGTATCCACGGGGAGCCGAGGCAAACATGTGGCAGAGCGGTGCCGTTACCTGGCCGGGAAAACACAGCGGGGGACAGAGGGGGACGGGGCACACACTGGCGACGCCTCAATTCAGCACAGTCGGAAGGGCGGGGTCCTCACGGGCCATTTCTAATTCGGCATACACGCCACGGCAGGGGCGACGGATTTCAACCGGTGCCGCCATCAGCGTGGGTGGCCCGGTTGTCATGGTGACAGCGGCTCTGACTGCTCAGAGCCTGAGAACCCCGGTACAGCGCGCACCCCCTCCTCCGCAACAATGGGGCTATCGCGCCCGCCGGCCAGCACCAGCAGCCACTGGAAGGCTGACTGGCCGGACACGGCGGCGGAGACGAGCTGATAAGGGCCAAAATGATTGCATGCATGAGATTTGTCGGTGACAGCATGCTTGTTAAGCAATCATAGTGTTCCGGGTTCGAGTCCCGGCTCACGCGCATGTTGTTTTCATATGCTAGGACTTTTACACCATTATTTATATTTATATTGGATAAATAATCCCTCAATAGTAGCGTGTTCCTCTCAGTTGAAGCAAAGCACGCTCAAAGGCCTGTTTTTTGTGGAATATCTTACTGCCGTCGATATGTTAATGTTCTTGGTTATTTACCCAATTCTTTTTATGTGCCCCACAAAGTCATCCCAGAAATCGACGAGGATTCCGTTCCAGGTATATATATTCCATGGGACCTGTTAGCCGTTTTCACACGAGGAATAAATGGAATTTAGTTCCTACTATTTAACTTCCTCAGTGTCCTCATGGAATAGAGATTATTCCATGGTGTCCTTGAATTGGTAATTTTACGTGGAAACCCACACCCAGACTTGATTGAAAGATGACCCTGGCATCAACTCCGCGACTGCTCGTTTGCGCCAAATTCTTCGGACTTACGGGCTTGTTCCCTGCAACACCACCACACCAACCTACCGCCCGGCTGCCAGTCTCATAGACATTATAGCCACAAACAAACCTGAAAATGTCATCAGAAGCGGTGTCACCAGATGCCACTACGGTAGCCCACGCGACTACGCGCGTGTGTTGATGCGAGTAACTGAACCTACAAACAGACACCGACCAGTCATTGAGACCAGAAGACTCGGACAGATCGATCAGACTGAGCTCAATCTTACATTAGCGAACACCGATTGGAGTACCGTATACGATGCAGTGGACCCAACTAACAAGTGGACCGCATTCGTTCACATTATGACATCACTTCTGGACACCGTGGCGCCGATGCGGCGCGTTCGCGCACCACCACCAGCTGCTCCGCCCGTGGCCGACCTGACACGACAGCTGCGGCACAGGCGCCGCGCCGCCCTGGCGGCGGGCCGCCCGGCACGCGCCGATTACAAGGAGCTGAACCGACAGTGCCGCGCAGCAATACGGCGAGACTACCGCGAGGACCTGGCTCAGCGGATATTTCAGGCCGGCCCACGGCGAGTTTGGCATGTGTTGCGGCCTGTGATCGGCAGCAAAAAGGGCACTTCTGCTGTGCCAAATGTGTCTCCAAACGACCTCAATCATTACTTTGTCAACGTTGGACCACAAACTGCAGCGAGCGTTGCACCTCCTCAGTCGCGGGTACCTATTAGGCTCCCGCGTGTGCCTTCTTGTGGATTCCGGTTACTGCCAGTGTCTGCCGATGAATTGTGCATTACGTTAGGGTCGATAAAATCGTCTCGTACCGTTGACATTGCTAGTTTCAGTGTTTCATTTATGCAGAGCTTCTTTTATGGTTTGCAGCATGTGTTGCCCAATGTCATTAATGCTAGTTTGATTGCTGGTAGTGTGCCATCACAGTGGAAACACGGTATTGTCGTTCCTATACCTAAGGGCGGCGATGCTTCGAAACCGGCTAACTGGCGGCCTATCACCATGCTACCGGCAATAATGAAAATTAGAGAGCGACTAGTTCATAGACAGCTAAACCACTACCTAAATTCAAATTTTCTGTATGCAAACAATCAGCATGGCTACCGTAGGAACCACTCCACCGAAACAGCATTGACAGTTGTAACAGATAAGGTGTATCAGGCGATGGATGAGGGAAAAATCTCGATCTTGTTTTTGCTAGATCTTTCGAAATGTTTCGATGTTATCTGCCACAAAAAGCTTCTTGAGAAATTACAATTGTATGGTATCGATACCCACTGGTTTCAGGATTACCTCAGAGATCATAAGCAACAGGTAAAAATTTCTTCCAGGACTTCTACTGACACAGAGACCGCATCATCCTCCAGCAGAAGGAGCCGACGTGGAAGCTGTACTCTAGGGTGTCCCAAAATTAACAAAGTTTTAAAAGTTGGTGTTTACCTTTCTTTTTCCTGTTGAGTGTGACCTGAAACGAAATTGGGCAAAAAATCAGGCATTTAAATTAATATTTGACCCCAGCGCAAATCGCTTGAAGTTTTACCCATAGCTCCCAATGGAGACTGCAACGCTTGAACACGAAGTATTTCGGTATTTCCATCGTAATGCGGGACTACAGCTTAGTGTGTCTTATATTTTCTTCTCTTTTTGGCTATGTTTTGTAAGAATTATCTTTTATCTATTGTTTACATGGCATTCCGACTTATTTCCACTAAAATTAGGAACTTCACGTTCTTCGTTTTACATAGAACCATATTGTCTTATAAGGTACACAACCCTGATCCGAATAACTGGTTGTTTTCCTTATATGGTCAGGCAAAACACTGTTTTATAAACATTATCATTGATCCTTAGACTAGAAAGACACAGTTTCAAGACATATACACGTTATTCAACATAGAACAAAAGTCCATTGCTACATATAAACATCCTTCTGAAGGGCCCCTGGCCAGAGGTGTACGCCAGAACTGATTTCCTAGTGTCGGGAAACGGCTTGTGGCAATGCTCTACAACTTGCAGTAGGTGCTGCTGGCGAGTGGTGGTTGGGGGGAAATACATTCCCCCAAAACAGAAAATCTAGGGGCAATACTATGGTTGCACCCCCTCCCCAAAGCTGTCGGCCTCGTTTTTGCCCGGACTCATTTTTAGTCTACAAGCAAGGTTTTGGTGCTTGAACTCTCAACTTTAAACACAGCCACCCAACTTCAGTGCAAAAATTGAGCCCTGGATAGCAAAACAAGCATCTTGTGGCTACAACTTTGACCCGGCGACGTTTTTTATTCTGCTTATCGACTCTTCAGCTTAACCCCACAGCCTACCGTTTGGTTAAATTGTGGTATGCTATCACCGCGTGACGTTTTTTCCTCATCGACTTTGGCTTGTCTCCAAACCTGCCGGCTAAATCCGCCACTGCTGTCGGCTCTCCTCATTCTTAGTAAGGCAGCCGATATAGTAATTTATCAGCCTAGCCCCTCTCTCTGCTGGGTTGTTCGCCAACTGCAGGTTTCGTATGAAGGCCTCCAGCCTATCGTAACCTGGGATACCGTCCCATGGCGGGCACTCAGCCAGAAATGACGTGTCAACCGACAGGCGTTTCAAACATGGGATGGGACTGCACGCCCACAAACTTATCCAGCGACAGATCCTTCATGCCTTAAAGGGAATGTGCCACCTTCATAACATGATTTTAACTGAGATAGCTAAGTTGTAAAGCAAGTCGGAAAACCCGGTACTCAATATGTCATTTGTCCTGAAACTCAAAATTTCCGTTGAGAAAAGCTAAAAACTACCAGAAATGTACCCCTCAAGGACAATGTCCAGGTGATTTCCTTTGATACAACAGCGTCCAACACCGGGTGGCAGTACCGGGTTTTCCGACTTGCTTTACAACTTGGCTATCTCAGTTAAAATCACGTTATGAAGGTGCCACATTCCCTTTAGGGCATGGAGGATCTGACGCTGGATAAGTTTGTGGGCGCGCAGTCCCATCCCATGTTTGAAAGCCTGTCGGTTGACACGTCATTTCTGGCTAAGTGCCCGCCATGGGACGGTATCCCAGGTAACGATAGGCTGGAGGCCTTCATACGAAACCTGCAGTTGGCGAACAACCCAGCAGAGAGAGGGGCTAGGCTGATAAATTACTATATCGGTTGCCTTACTAAGAATGAGGAGAGCCGACAGCAGTGGTGGATTTAGCCGGCAGGTTTTGGGACAAGCCAAAGTCGATGAGAAAAAACGTCACGCGGTGATAGCATACCACCATTTAACTAAGCGGTTAGCTGTGGGGGTAAGCTGAAGAGTCGATAACCAGAATAAAAAACGTGGCTGAGTCAATGCTGTAGCCACAAGATGCTTGTTTTGCTATCCAGGGCTCCATTTTTGCTCTGAAGTTGGGTGGCTGGGTTTAAAGTTGAGAGTTCAAGCACCAAAACCTTGCTTGTAGACTAAAAATGAGTCCGGGCAAAAACGAGGTCGACAGCTTTGGGGAGGGGTGCAAACATAGTATTGCCCCTAGATTTTCTGTTTTGGGGGAATGTATTCCCCCCCCAACCACCACTGGCCAACAGCACCTACTGCAAGTTGTAGAGCATCACCACCAGCCGTTTCCCGACACTAGGAAATCAGTTCTGGCGTACACCTCTGGCCAGGTACCCTCCGGAAGGATGTTTATATGTAGCAATGAACTTTTGTTCCATATTGAATAGCGTGTATGTGTCTTGAAACTGTGTCTTTCTAGTCTAGGGATCAATAATAATGTTATAAAACAGTGTTTTGCCTGACCATACAAGGAAAAACAACCAGATATTCGGATCAGGGTTGTGTACCTTATAACACAATATGGTTCTATGTAAAACAAAGAACGTGAAGTACCTAATTGTAGTGGAAATAAGTCGGAATGCCATGTAAACAATAGATAAAAGATAGTTCTTACAAAACATAGCCCAAAAGAGAAGAAAATATAAGACACACTACGCTGTAGTCCTGCATTACGATGGAAATACCGAAATAGTTCGTGTTCAAGCGTTGCAGTCTCCATAAGGAGCTATGGGTAAAACTTCAAGCGATTTGCGCTGGGGTCAAATATTAATTTAAATACCTGATTTTTTGCACAATTTCGTTTCAGGTCACACTCAACGGGAAAAAGAAAGGTAAACACCAACTTTTAAGACTTTGTTAATTTTGGGACACCCTACTGTACTCTGTCGGACCCACTTCCGAACACCTGTGGGGTGTTCCAAGGCGGGAGCTTGTCCTACCTCATGTGGTCCATTTTTGCGAATGAGAAGAGCCTTTACGTCGACTATTCTTCCGTCATTCAGTTCTGTGACGACACACAGTTACTTATTTCGGATCGGAAACAATATCTTCCGGCTATGATTGCAGCTCTTGAAAGTGACCTTAACCCTCGCCCCACCGGGGGGCCATCGATGGCCCCCCTAAGGTTTTTCCGGGATAGCAGAAAAACGACGAGGCGCAGCACCGCGGTTGAGGGCTCTACCTCTCACTGCATCATTTTCCCATCATCCCTGAAATTTTTTACCCCGGGTCACCCAAGGTCAAGTCACCAGACGAGGTCAACCAAGGTCACCTCACTTCACCTTTAGAGCTCTGTAAGAGTTACATTTCAAAGTCGATCAATTTGAAACTTCCTACACTTCATGACCCCTCCAGGGTCTACAAGGTGTATATCCGGGATTTTTCGATTTCGTGCCCTGAGGTCAGGTCACGAGGCGACCTCTCCCATTGGAAAAGCATGGGGAAAAGCTATTTCATGATATAAAAGCCACAAAAATGATTGCAAATACTCAGACTGCTCAGAACAACGTTTTTGGACACCCTTTCACGGATCTCAGGGGTCATATTTGCCCTTTGACTTTTCCAAGGTCATCCAAGGTCACCAGAGGTCAAAAACAGTATTTTGACAATAACTTTTGACCTAATTGAGTTAGGAGCGGTGAAACAAACACCATCAAGTTTGTCTTGTCACTGGCTTTCATTTGATATACGGCAAGGTCACTTTTTGACCTTTCGTGACCTCAGGTCATATTAGGTCACGAGGTGACCTCTGGCGGTCAAACCACTGGCGGGAGGTCTTTACGTTCCACATAGCGGAAAAAGTACTGGCAATTTGCTATCAAATGTACTTTACCAGGCCTCAATAGCTCTAATGACATAAGAGTTATGCCCAGTTTGCTTAATCATTGCATATTTGAGTGAAAATAGCCGATCTTGACCTAATTTGACCTCTGGAGGTCAAACCATTGACCTGAGCACTAAAACATGCGAAGTAATTTCTTACTGAATTCACGCGAGCTTTCTATTGCACTTTGCAGATTTGCGCTAACGCCCATATTTTCGGAGTTAGAGGGGGGCCATCGATGGCCCCCCCGGTGGGGCGAAGGTGGCGCCGGACCCCCGGTGGGGCGCGGGTTAATACACTTTTGAATTGGTTTTTTGTAAATTCCTTAAAATAAATGCCACTAAAACGCAAGTTATGTTACTTGGAACACGCAAATGCTTCGGAACATCCCAACAGTGCAGATCAGGGTAGGAAACACCACCGTTTGGGAAACTAGGGAGGTAAAAAATCTCGGTGTTCATATGGACAGGTACCTCACTTACCAGACCCACATTGATCACATTACGTCTAAATGCACCGGGTTTCTCATCTGTCTCATTCATGCAAAGCACACTATTCCAAGTCATGTTCTGAAGCTGCTTGTTCAAGCTCTTGTAATTTCTTCCATTCGTTATTGCATCTCGATTTACGGGACCTGTAGTATTACTCAGCTCAATCGCATACAAAAGATTATTAACTTCTGTGCTAGGGTCATCTCCGGAAAGAAAAAACACGATCACATTTCAGAAGAAGTAGCACGTCTCGGCTTTTTAAACCCAAAACAGTTAGCCTTTATCATCAGCTCTGCCTCACGAAAACTATATTAGATACCATTCAACCACAAGAACTTCGCGAACTTTTCCAATTCACCAATCACGACCACGACACGCGGCAGGCTGGTTATCTCCGACCACCGCGGGCCAGAAACAATGCCGGCCAACGACGTCTTTGCTATGCCGCAGCCGCCTCGTTTAACTCGTTGCTTGTCGAGATCCGTCACTGCACGAGCAGTGCCAACTTTAAACGAGATGTCCTTAAAGCGCTTAGGGGCCAGATGTAATGTCAGTTATTGTAATTCTTACCCATAGTGGTATGCTCTAAGCGATCGTTTTTACTTTGAATGTGTGAAACTGTTAGGTATGTACGTGCTTTTTTGTTCGAGGTTTGAAGATCTCCTGACTTTCCACGTTTCGATTTTATGGCGTAGGAGCATGAAAAGCCTGGACAATTGTGTGTACATGCAATTGGGATGTTTCTGAAATAAATGAACTGAACTGAACTGATAGCTTTTAGAGTGCCCTCGTTTGCATCGGTACTATCGCAATAGTCAGATCACATCTGGAACCGGGAGGATCACATCTTTAGGAACCTCTAGATTGAGTAAAACCCTGCAGTTTTAGCAAAGTCTCTGTTTCAGACCTTCGGGGCGACGATGAATGCGTAAACCCGTTCTCGCTTAGTTCAGAGGCGTGCTCAGGTAGGTGACTGGGGTGCAGACTGCAGAGGCCTACTAATTAAATTTGGAGAGGCGTGCTCAGACACCTGAAAATGGGGATTCAATGGGCAGTGGGGAATCCTGGAATTTAGTGAAATTAGGCGTACTTTTAGCCAAAAATAATAAAACCACTCATGATTTCTCTGAAAAAATGTTCAATAAGCTCAATATTTTGTTTTTAAAAATACTCCTCTAGGAAAATAAGTAAATATCTGCCTGTGGTGATGTCATAATCTGGCAACCACTACCATACTTGAAATGCTTCAAGGGCTTCGATTGACTGACGCTCATCGTGACGTCAGCATATGTCGTCACACCAGCAGCTCACAACAATGGCCGCCCGGCGAGGGCCTGATGAGGGGTTGGTGTCAGGGAGGTTTTAGCTTTTTTCTACGGAAATATCGAGTTCCAAGACAAATGATATATGGCGTACCGGGTTTTCCGACTTGCTTTACAGCTTGGCTATCTCAGTTAAAATCACGTTATGAAGGTGACACATTCCCTTTAAGCATTGCATATGTTGCAATGCTCAGAGTCGGGTGCCAAACGGTTTAGGCATCCCATTTTCGGACTGCTATCCGAAAATCCGTGCATTTGTCCGGGATATGTGGCAGCGCTAATGGGAGAATGACCCTAAGGGCAGTAAAATACGGGTGCTGAAGCCCAAATTAGGGGTATGGTCGTCGGCCAGTGTGCAGTGCAGGAGAGAGGAGGAGATTCTCGCCAGGCTGCGATACGGGCCACACATACGCGACACAGCTATACCTCCTCTGCCTTGATGGTCCGCTGGGGTGCCCGCGCTGCGACGGGCGATTCACGGTGGCACATGTGTTAGAAGATTGTCGTGATTACTAGACTGAGAGGGCGATATACCTGCCGGGGGCTCCTTCTTTGGAGGATCTGTTCGGAGAACGCCGAACTGCTGACATTTATAATATTGTTTTATTTCTAAACAAAGCCAACTTTCATGTTATTTGCTCGCCTGGAGGTAGCCGCCCCTGAAATGCACGGTCTACTGTTATCGCCCACTCTTTGACGCGTTTTGTTTTCTTTAATTTGTTCTACCATCGACCCATCCAGGGATGTAGCCAGGGGGCGGCAGGGACAGTCCCACCCTGAGGGCCCGAGGAGCCCCTTTGAGGACATGAGCCGCGCGACGTGCGGCTCGACCGCACTATGCTCGTTCGCCAAATTTGAAATTTTATATCAGACGAGCCCTCTTAAGCCCTCTTCAGCACTCTATTCTGTAAAAAGCATGGCCCTTTTTACCCATCAGGGCCCTTATGGCGCTGTCGCAGGGGCCCTTTTCAGGGCGCCGCCCCCCTCCCCGAGCGAAATTCTGGCTACGCCCCTAGATCCATCGGTTTTATCTGTGTCTCATCCCCCATTTTAAACTTGACTGGGCCTAGCAGTACCCCGGTGTGTAATTTTATTATTTTGTTACGGGCGCCATAGGACCCTGACATCGGCAAATAAAATGACTCATCCGTTGACATATAAAATGTGGAGGAGAGTGGGCAGTATCTGTTGACGTATATAACATGTGGAGGATAGTGGGCAGTATCCGTTGACGTATATAAAATGTGGAGGAGAGTGGACAGTATCCGTTGACATATAACATGTGAAGGAGAGTGGGCAGTATCTGTTGACGTATAACATGTGGAGGGAGTGGACAGTATCCGTTGACATATAAAATGTGGAGGAGAGTGGGCAGTATCCGTTGACGTATATAACATGTGGAGGATAGTGGGCAGTATCCGTTGACGTATATAAAATGTGGAGGAGAGTGGACAGTATCCGTTGACATATAACATGTGAAGGAGAGTGGGCAGTATCTGTTGACGTATAACATGTGGAGGGAGAGTGGGCAGTATCCGTTGACGTATATAACATGTGGAGGAGAGTGGACAGTATCTGTTGACGTGCAACATGTGGAGGAGAGATTGCAGTATCCGTTGACATATAACATGTGAAGGAGAGTGGGCAGTATCCGTTGACGTATATAAAATGTGGAGGGATAGTGGGCAGTATCCGATGACGTATAACATGTGGTGTGAGAGTGAACAGTATCTGTTGACGTATAACATGTGAAGGAGAGTGGGCAGTATCCGTTGACGTATATAACATATGGGGAGAGTGGGCAGTATCCGTTGACATATAACATGTGAAGGAGAGTGGACAGTATCCTTTGACGTATGTAACATGTGGAGGGGAGTGGACAGTATCCGTTGACATATAAAATGTGGAGGAGAGTGGGCAGTATCCGTTGACGTATATAACATGTGAGGATAGTGGGCAGTATCCGTTAACGTATGTAAAATGTGGAGGAGAGTGGACAGTATCCGTTGACATATAACATGTGAAGGAGAGTGGGCGGTATCCGTTGACGTATAACATGTGAAGGAGAGTGGGCAGTATCCGTTGACGTATATAACATGTGGAGGGAGAGTGGGCAGTATACGTTGACGTATAGCATGTGGAGGGAGAGTGGACAGTATCTGTTGACGTATAATATGTGGAGGAGAGTGGGCAGTATTTGTCGACGCAACATGAGGAGGAGAGTTGGCAGTGTCCGTTGACGTATAACATGTGGAGGAGAGAGGGTAGTATCCGTTGACGTATAATATGTCGAGGGAAAGTGGCAGTATCCGTTGGCGTATAACATGTGGAGGAGAGAGGGCAGTATGCGTTGACGTATAACATATGGAGGAGAGTGGGCAGTATCCGTTGACGTATAACATGTCGAGGGATTGTGGGCAATATCCGTTGTGCGTCTCCTGCAGTGTGTCGGTGATTCGTTCCGTGCGACTGCCTAGCCTGAGGATCGCTACTTTCTTCTCCGTGGGGCTCTTCATTTACGACATCTTCTTCGTTTTCATTACTCCCATGTTCACTCAGGTAATAAATGATTGTCCTGAGCTGAATTGTAAAGTAGTCGAGTTATGAACATAAAATGTAACAGTGATAGAATATAACTAGGGTAGGGTAATTTCCAGGAACTGTGAAAAACCGTTTTTAACATTAAATGTAGTATATATAGAACAAAACCAGGACAGTGTAATCATCAGGAAGCTAAAAACATAACTGTTCTACAAGACTTTGGCAGTATGCTGTCTTGTCGATTCCATGCTTGGAGCTGGATTGCTCGGATGGTTGTTTAGGTAGATTTGTTAGAATCTATGACTTTTGCCAGTAAAAAGATTCCACCATCCGTTTTCGGGGACCAACGCTATATTTTATGACATATTTGTACGTGTGTCTCGTGAGGTTAGTCCATCAATATGTCTTTGTTTTGTTTCTTGCACTAGCATCTACGCCTGCGGATTAGATTACATTAGCAGCGCACCACACAGCTATCGCGGATAGCGGAGCAAACGCTCGACAACTTTTAAAACAACTTTGAAATAACTCACCACCGGTTGTTTGATACACAAGAGAAACAACTGTTGTTATGCTGAGACCAGAAGATGAGAAGGATGTGTAAAATTCAACGAATTATTATTAAATTGGGTAGTGTCTGCTAAACCAAAACTAAAAATCATGATAGCCAACACATTATGCATCGGAAATGGGTCGAAATTCAATCGATGAAGCAGATTGTTGGGATATTGAGTTTCAGATCGACGCGAGGCGTTAGCAGGCAGTGCTGGGCAGGTGGTCTGAAAGGGGCCGTGCTGTTTGGCGAGTGCTGGCCTGACGTTGTGACGTGCCCGGAAGGACGGGAGGAGCGTGATGGAGGAGGTGGCCACCGGCGGAGGCCATCACATCGTACCGCTGGTGCTGAAGGTGCCCTACATCATTCACACCGACTTCCCGGAGTGTTATTCCTCCAACTCCTACTCCCTGCTCGGTGAGAGGATTTGGCTCGCTCTCTGTACTGGTTGATAGGATTCAGCTCGCTTTTTGTACTATTTGAGAGGATTTTGTGCATGCTATCATGCAGGAGACTTTAACGTTGACCTACTATCAAAAACCTAAACTGATACTGGGGGGGATTCCAGGACAAATCGACCAAGGCTTGACACAACCATGTCTAGAATAAATCTGAAACTTTGTCTCCGGGGTAGTTTTGGGCCAGGATCACGCCTGTGAGAATCTTAGCCCCCTCTGACCAACGGTGACCGAGATATAGCCCGAGGCATTTTCGGGTGGTCACCTTGTAGACTCATCTTTGATGCTTCATAACTCCAAAACGCATTGCCTGATTAACAAGTTTTGTATATCATTGAACTCGTCTTAAACTATAAGTTATTTTGAAAAAGAAAACTTCAAAATTGTAAAAATTTTGACTTGAAGTTGTTTGACCTTTTCTTTTTGACCTAGTTTGACCTTTTGGCAGTTGAAATGTCCCTTTTTGACACCTAAAAAATTTGTTTCATAAAATATCTTTCGATAAAAAATTAAAAAATGCGTTTTTGCTATAAATTCCAAATTTTTAGCACCTAAGGTAGGTATGCAGACGGTTTTTGACTACTGCGGTAGTACAGCCTTATGTTTAACACCGCAAACAATGCGATTGCTTTTGTAATCGGTTGCTTGCAATCATATTGCATTGTCTTTACAAAATGTTCATCGTGCAAGTGTTAGAATTGATGAAAATTAACATGCGCCCACACGAGGGGGCGTTCAACCGGCCTCCTCAGGTTTCCAAAGGTATTTAAAAAAACACCTTCGCGCAGCGAGACCGTATTTCATCTACCTCTAACTTGAAATTCTTACAGCTTCTGGCAAAATTTTAGGTCGTGGTCTTGCCAGGTCAGACCGCCAACCCAGGTCAAGAGAACTAACCTGAAAAATTTTTGGAGGTGCATCAGTAAGATCAAATTTAACCTATCGTGCTTAGATTCACGTCACATAGTAAGATCACCGAGCAAGATAATTTTGCGTAACAGGATTTCGATATCGATAGCCTGGGACAAGGTCAGGGTCACGATCTTTCCATTAGAAATGCATGGGGCAATTGGTAAATTTTGATAACTTGCGAGAATTGAGAATTGTCGAGAATTGCGATGGAGGTTTTATTTTTACGTTGCCGTGCCTGACTTGCCACTGCAGTTTGATTGATACTATTTTTACCATACAGACCTAAGCCCGGCTCCAGGTCAAAGCAGGTTTATTTTGAAATTTGACCTGCTATTTTTATTTTGCGTGAGTCATGCCTGCCTCACGCATGACCGCCTGCGCGCCATCTTGGAGTGCCTGGGCCTCCGCTTCCGAGTCCTGTCCAGAACAGAGATCGTTCACATACCGCGAGGAGAGGAGCTCAGTACCCACTGTGGAAGGCGGGTACGGCGACAGGTGATGCTGAATTGTCGTGTTCAACAGGAACGGCGAACAGGTAACCCCAAACAACACGCGCTGAGCCCGCATCACGCGGACTCGGCCACCGTCCTCCATCAGGAAACGATGGACATCACGATCCGACTCGTGCAGACCGATCTGTAGGAACGCCTTGTGGATACCCGCTGTGACAGCAAACCTCCAGCGGCGGAACCTCAACAACACCGCTGGCAGAGAGGGAAGAAGGTTCGGTCCTACGTCCACACAGTCGTTCAGAGAGATCCGGTTCCTGCCACAAACAGAGGCATCGAACACCGGCCTGACCCGGGTGGTGGCGCTGTCGTCGCGGACCACTGGCCTGTCGGGCAGGTAGAACACCGGGTTATCAGAGACCATCTCCTCGGACGGTACCTCAGCGATCACACCATCCACCTCCATCTCACGCAGGGCGTCCGAATAGGCCTGCTGGAGCGGAGGATCCCTAGCTAGCTTACGAGACAAACTTGCAAGCCTAGCCTCCGTCACAGACCGGTTGTCAAGCAGCTTGCCCTTCATGCCATCCTTCCAAGGCAGGGCCACCTCATACCTGCCGTCAACCTTGACCACAGACTCATAAAACTCTGCCAGAACGGAGCTCTTCGACATCACGTCCCCATCATCACCCACACCTTCAAGCGACCAAATCCTTCGGAGAGCATCAGGATGGAGGTCACTCATACAAAGCAGCTGGGCGGAGTCCTGGCTGCTGTGACCACTTATCTTTCCGGAGAGGACCCACCCCAGCGTTGCCTCCTGAACAAGGGCACCCCACCCCCCGCCCAGGAGACCTACACACCCTCCTAAAATTACCTCCGAGTACGCATCCACACCCAGGAGAATTTCGACCTTCAGTATGGAGTTGGAGCCAGAAGGGTCGACCAACTTTAGGTGTGAGAGGCGATCCAAGACAGCAGGTGAGACAGTAGGACGGCTCAGAGGGGCACATATGACAGGAACCGCCACCGCCTGGATCACCTGCCTACGGGGCACATCAACATTAGCACCACACAACACCAGATCATACACATTCCTCTCTTCCATACTAAGTGCACCACCAAACGAGGCATGAGCAAGTGTTTCAGACTCGACCTACTTAGGCTTCACACACTTCACAAGCTGCTCTGAAACATAACTCCTGTTGGACCCACTGTCTATTATCAAAGTGGCCTCAAACTCCTGTCTTTCAGGACCAAACAACCACTTTGGCAGTGGGTAGCACACTAGAGCCTACACTCTTGCAGGAGAGCGCAGTAGCACTCTAAGCTGCACCAGATGTCTGAACTTTACCGGGCGATCCCACTGCTCCACCCGTTTCAACATTACCACCAGACACCTGGCCGACAACACACAGCATGATTGAGCCCACTACTGCACATACATCTGAGCAGCGGTTGGCCCTGTGCCCCGGCTTCAGACACCGGAAGCACAGGCCAGCATACTGCAATGTCTCATACCGCTGTGGCAGTCATATGCACCAGCTTGGGGCATGCATCTGACCTGTGGACTAGGGCACAGAGGCCACAAACCCTGTGTCGGCTATTAGGATGAACAGCTATATATCCTTGCACGTGATGTGTCACGTTAGATAATATTATGTTGTGCTGTGGAAGGATGAATAAAGTAGTATGGAATAATCGATACATGGTGTCAGAAGTAACTAATCCATACTCTATAATGTAACAATTCCTAAATATTTGTCTTGATGAGATTCGACCAGATTTATCTCCTATAATCACTTGCTGCGGTAGAAATACTGAATATGAATAATCTACCTCTTCCTGAAAGGCTGCAACTATCTAATCCTAACGATAATTTAAAATCAGCCTGGAAACTTTGGATCAGACAATGGCGAAACTATGCCGTCGCAACTGGATTAGAAGAAAAACCACAAGCCGTAAAGGTTGCAACCCTACTAACGTGTATGGGACCAGACGCTATGATGATATTAGACGGTCTATGCACACACGAAGAGGACCAAAGCACGGTCGAGTCTATAATTGGAAAGTTTGAGTCATACTGCGTTGTTAAACCCAACGAAACATACGAACGATACAAGTTCAATATTCGTAAACAAGCTGCAGGGGAAAAGATTGATGAATATGTAGCCCGCCTGCGACAGATGGCAAAAACATGCAACTTCAGCACGCTGGAAGAGAGCCTGATAAGAGACCGGATAGTCCTGGGCGAACAAGACGACAGTGTCCGGAGACGACTTCTGCAAGAGAACGAACTTAAATTGACGGAGGCGATTCAAGTCATCCGAGCACACGAAACAACAAAGGACCAAATGCTAGCCATGGCCGAACAGGAAACAGGTGTACACGCTCTGAGCAGAACGAGGAGGGATCCAGTCCAAAAAACCGCCCAGAATTATGGCGTTTGCAAGTTTTGCGGCACAAGGCACGTGTTCAAAAAACACCTATGCCCTGCATGGGGAAAGGCGTGTCAGCTGTGTGGTGGTCTCAACCACTTCGCAAAGAAATGCCAGAAAGCTCGCATACGGATGCTGGACTCGATGGGCGTAGACCAGTCCGAGCCTTCGTACCATCCTCAACAGTCGACTGAGGCTGAGGAGCACGACACGCATTTAGTCCTGCACATAGGTTTGCGTGCGGTATGCAAGCAGCCAAAAAGTAATAGACTTTACGCTCATTTGATCATAGGAAACGATCACTTCGAATGATTCCAGCTGGATACCGGCGCAGGGGTAATCTACGTACGAAAGGAATTGGATCGCCTGACTCAGGATAATATAATCGCGCCTGTGACGAAACCCACGGATTGGATATTGGCTCTTGTTGTCGTTAAAAAAATCAAATGGTGGTCTCAGATTGTGCATTGATCCAAAACCCTTAAACAAGGTGCTACAGAGAAACACTTATCCCATACTGACAGTGAATGACCTCACATGTAGGCTCCCAAATGGCAAGATATTTTCAGTATGTGATGCCAAGAATGGGTATTGGCATGTCAAGCTCGATGAGGAGGGTAGTTTCTTGACAACATTTGGTACTCCATGGGGCCGGTACCGCTGGAAAAGACTACCGTTTGGTCTGTCTGTGGCTTCTGAAGAATTTCAGAGACGTCTTAATCAGGTGCTGGAAGGTCTAAGCGGCATCCAAGCTATCGCTGATGACATATTGATCTTCGGTGAAGGGGAAACATATGAAGCAGCAGAAGAAGATCATGATGTCAAGCTAAGAACACTCTTGCGCAGATGTAGCGAAAGAGGACTTAAGCTGGACCTGGATAAAATGAAATACAAGCAAAGCCAGGTCAGCTACATGGGACATCTTTTCACTGATCATGGTCTTTGTGTGGATCCGGGGAAAACACGGGCTATAGAAGAGATGCCACCACCAAAGGACAAAAAAGGTGTCCAAAGGCTATTGGGCCTAGTAAACTACCTACAGAAGTTTTCGTCAAACCTGTCAACTGTCGCTGCTCCATTACGACATCAGCTTAAGGATGATGTACCATTCCATTTCGACAAAAACGTTCATGGTGTGGCTATCAAAAATATCAAAAAGCTAATAACAGAAGCACCTGTCCTGAAATATTTCTGTCAAGAAGACGAAACCACTCTTCAGGTAGATGCATCACAGGACGGACTCGGTGCTTGCCTTCTACAAAATGGCCAACCAGTGGCTTATGCATCTAGGTCTCCAACGCAAACAGAACAGAACTATGTCCAGATTGAAAAAGAAATGCTCGCAATCCTCTATGGTTTGAAAAAGTTCGAGGGATACACTCTGGGACGTAACCTAGTAGTTGAGTCCGACCATAAGCCTCTAGAACAGATACAAAAGAAAGGTTTGGAGGACACACCAAAACGGCTCCAAAGAATGCTCCTTGCGGTCCAGAAGTTTGACTTCGTTATAGTGTACAAGAAAGGGACCGAAATGCACCTAGCCGATACACTAAGTCGAGCCCAACTCTCCGACGCTTCTCCACAAACATTAGACGAGCAAATATGCAGCACAAATGTACAGAAGTGTGAAGAAGAGAATGAAATAGAAAACCTGTGGATACAAGATTACCTGCCCGTCTCAGAGAAAACAGCTGAAATGTTGGAAAACGCATTTTTGAAAGATCACGAAACAGCCTTATTGGGAGGCCACATTACTGACGGATGGCCAAGAACCAAACGCGAGCTGCCATGTGAAACAAAGAAATACTTTCAGATTAGGGATGATATGTCCGTACAAGACGGCGTAGTTTTTAAAGGCGAACGAATCTTCGTGCCGGTAGCTGCACGGCAGTATATATTGGATCGGATTCAATGCTGGCATGCAGGAATCCAGGGATGCATAAGAAGAGCAAGAGGGGCGGTGTATTGGCCGGGGATGAATGAAGATATAAAAAGAATACGTTGGCAGATGCCCAGCCTGTGTCTGCTTTCAAGAGCAGCAGCAGAAGGAAACGCTAATGCCCCACAAGGTTCCGGAGAGACTGTGGGAGAAAATAGGGTGTGACCTCATGGAGTTCAAGGGACATTCTTACTTGATCACAGTGGACTACTTCTCTGATTTCATAGAATGCGACAGACTCCACGACAAAAGATGTCCAGAAATAATAAGGCTCTAAAAAATCAGATGGCTCGTTATGGCATTCCAAGTCAGCTGATGAGCGATAATGGTCCACCTTTCAACTCACATGAGTTCCGCAGATTTTCGGTAGACTATGAATTCAGGCATATAACAAGTTCACCAGGGTACCCACAGTCTAATGGAAAGGTAGAGAATGCAGTGAAACAGATAAAAAGGCTATTGGGAAAAAACAGGCGAAACTAAGTCCGATCCATATCTAGCACTGCTAGAATTGCGAAATATCCCAACGGAAGGAATAAACAGCTCCCCAGTACAGCGACTAATGGGGAGAAGAACACGAACAAAACTACCAACTCACAGTAGCCTTCTGGTGCCGGAAACACCGACCGGAACCTCGATGCTGTTGCAAAAGCGGAAGAACAGGCAATGCAAGTTCTACAACAAGTCAGCAAAGGATCTGAACCCTCGAAGGCAAAACATGCCAGTTCTGGTGGCTCCAAGAGCTGGACAGGAGAAGTGGCGACGAGCAGTTGTCATGGACCAAGTCGGGAATCGGTCCTATTTAGTCAAAACAGAGGATGGAGCTGAATACCGTAGGAACAGACGACATCTAAGAGAAGACAAATCACGCACTGAAGTCAGCCGAGAGAGAACATCAGCTGCCACTGGAGAACAGAGTCGAGTGTTTCTCCAAAGTGATGACGCCAGTGCCTATCTACACATATATCCCAAAGAAGAGGTGGGCACTGATAGCACTGGTGCCCCAAGCACTGGTACTCCACTCGCTGCAGCAGGTAGATCTCCATATCTTCTGAGGAACCGGCGCAGACAAACGTGACGTGAAGCCCTGCTCAACCCCTTTGGAAGGGGGATGTGTCGGCTGTTAGGATGAACAGCTATATATCCTTGCACGTGATGTGTCACGTTAGATAATATTATGTTGTGTTGTGGAAGGATGAATAAAGTAGTATGGAATAATCGATACAAACCTTTGCTGAGGCGAGAGGCAGGGCGGCCGTAGCTGCTGTCCGTGGTGGCTTGGAGCCGCTCCACTTCGGTCGCCGCTGGCTGGGCTGGCGGCGCTCAGCATCAGCAGCAGTCTGGCGGCGCTCTGAATCAGCAGTCGTTGACAGGCTGTAGGTAGCAGAGAGTTCCCGCCTGTCGATCTCGTCAGCCAAGAACTGCAGTAGCCAGCCTAGGTCTGCCTCGTGTTCCCGCCCCTGCCGCCCCTACTCCAGCCTGATAGCAGTCGGCAGTCTTTGAAAGATCACAGGAACAAGCATTACACCATATGTGTCGCCCTTCACATCCAGCGCTTCCAGACCTCTCACATGCACCAACAAGTTATCCTGAAGGCCACGCAGTTCAGGGACTTTGGGAGGGGATGGAGCAGGAAGAGTAAGCAGCTGCTGCATGTGGTTGAAGACCACAGTATCTCTGTTGCCGAACCTATCGGAGAGGGTTTTACAGGCAGCAGCATAATTATCAGCTGAGAGAGGGAGGCCCACCAGACACTTACTGACCTCCCCCTTTAGGACGGATCGGAGGTAAGAAAATGTAGTTACCTCAGGGAGCTCAGAATCACCAATGGAGGCCTTGAATACCGCCCAAAAGGACTGCCATTCCAGAACATCACCAGAGAAGGTAGTCAGGGCAAGTTTGGGGAGGTTTACCGGGGAGCTACCTGCTTGAGACCCCCTGACACAGAATCAACGTCACTCTTACGCTGAGCCCTATTGACTCGTGACAGCATACTAGTCACAGACTCCCTGAAAATAGCGCTCTTCTCCACATCCTCCAAACTTTCCTCCTCTGTGTCGAACAAAACCTCCAGCTGCACTTGAATCTCGTCAAGCTGGCAAAGTCGAGACGTAGGGTCCGTCTTCAGGATATTCAGCACCTCTTGATCAGGCGTCTTCAGATCAAGCTTTCCTTTAGTTCCTGAGATTGCTCGAGTAATCCACCCCTTAATGGCCACTCTGCTCTTCTTTAATGATGTCAAAGACATAGCAAAGATTCTTGATGTGAAGGAAAATCAAAACAGTAAACCTTACCAGTCCTCCAAAGGCAGTTCCCGGCACATTAAAACTCACACATCACTGAACTTGGTACAACACTTCAAGCCACTTGAAAGGCTCTCAAAATGTCACAAAATATCACAGCCAGTCTTGATCAACAACGGCACTGAAGTATCTAAAGGCTCTCAAAATGTCACAAAATATCACAGTCAGTCTTCATCAACAACGGCACTGAAGTATCTAAAGGTCCCCGATTCGATCCTGGGTACCGGCACCATGTGATAAACTATAGGCGTAGGAACGGTAAAATTATTGGGGGGCCGGGGCCACTGACATAAACTTGGACCTTGCTTTGAAAAACTTTGTTTTGTGGCGAAATATTGGCTCTGGCGCTCTTACAAGCCCGCAGCCGGACAAAAATTCCAGAGGACGCACAAATAGAGATAAACACGAGCTGACGAACAAAATTATTTGTATTTTTCGGATACCGTACCCTCGGTCAGAGACGCAGCCAAAAGGATGCAGGGGAACGTGTCCCTCATTGGTTCCCAGGCATTGGCGGATCTAGAAGCAACTTTGGGGGGGTGCAAATCACCCGTTTGGGTGGGCCAAATCGGGAAAAAATCGTGAAACTTTCCCTAATAGAACTTTACGAAGCGGGAAATTCCCTTAAAGAGCCCCTATATCTGCTCTGGGGGCTTTAGGCCAACTCAGGGCCCCGAACAAGTTCAGACGCTCAGCTCGGAAGAAAATTCAGTGCCTATGTGAAGCAGTCCATGAAACCCCAGAGGTGCCCCAGTTTTCTCCGGCAGCAGGATTCGGTCAGACAGACTGAGACACTCCTCAGCGTTTCCCTGGCGACGTTTTTTTAAGCTAGCAAAAGTGCCCCTTTTCCTCGAAAGTGCCCCTCCATGGTGCTGTGCCCCCTATACTGAGGCTCTGGCTGCGCCCCTGCACAAGTTTCTGGGTTATGTTAGGGGCATGAACGCAGGGTAGCAACTGGCCCAAATCAAACAACTATTGGGTTTAGTAAGAAATTTTCTTGTGAGCAGGAACTTCGAGATTAACTACCTAACGCCACTTTGTTCCGTTGTGGTAACACTCATCGTTGCTCGTTTACCTTCTTGCTGAAAAACTTTTGGATGTCCATTGTTCTCATCGCTGAATCCAGCAATTGGAACGATGATACAAAATAAACGTTTCCACCACGCCTGCCCCAGCACTCTGCCAATTGGTACAGGAAAATGATATTGAAAATTGTCGGCTGATCTTTCCATTCTCGCAAATCACCGCGGGTTCGCGCGCGCCTCCGAGCAACGCGAGATGACGTTTCCGCGCTAGCTCAAAATTCAGCTGAAGCCATTCCGGCGGAATCTTCCACTCAGGAGGTACTAGTTGCGGGCGATTAGAACTTCACTTTTCATCGGCTGAGTCAAGCCCAGTTAGAGCGTATAGGGCACGGGTCCAATTACAGTTTTCTATATGCTGGGACACTAATCAATTACTCATTTTTCGTTTTTAATGATAAATATCACCGCAATCATTTTCAGCACAATGTGATTAACTTTGTGGATGAGCATCTACCTCAAAATATTGGGGGGGCCAGCTCTATGGTCTGGCCCTCCCAACGAGAATATTGGGGGCCATGGCCCCCTGCCAATTCCCCCCACGTTCCTACGCCTATGTGATAAACAATTCTCACTTCAAATTTCTCTCACTCTTCTCTCACCGCTTCTCCGCTCGTGGCTTTTCTCTCCTCTCCTTGCCCTTCCGCTTTATGACCTGTACTTCCAATAAGAATTAAATCACTAAACTCCTTTATTGTGGGAAGCTTCACCAGGGGCTTGTTCCAGCCCCTCCTTACAAAAAAAAGAGAGTAGCTTGGAGTAAGTCGGAGCAGGCGCAAAAACCAGTGTCCGCTGGAACGATTTGGGATGAGATATCAGCTGATTGCGCGTGATCAGAGGCAATATGGCGGGCGTGGCAAAGCTAAGAAACTAATCGAATTTGATTAAGGCCTGTGATGCTCATTTAATGTATTTAAGTGAAAGTGGTATGGAGAAAAACGATGGAATCAAACACTTAAACTGCCCACAAACGTCGCTTCTCTCTGTAAAACAACTTATTTTAGTTTCTCAATTGAAATTCGTGCGCCACAATTGAGCCTCCTTTAACCTGCTCTGAAAAAAACACCTTTCGTTTGAGAGGAGGTTGGATTATATTTGAGATGAGCTTTGACGAGCTTGGAGGAAGTTTAAGGAGGCGCTGGACCGGGCGAGAGGAAGTTGGAGCAGCTTTGAGGAAGTTAGATCAGGTTTAAGGAGGCGCTGGAACAGGCCCCAGAACCGACGTTCCTCAGGCAAGATGCAAAACTCTTTTTTTTACTTCGGCAGAGGAAATTCCATCCGCCGGAGAGAGAACTTTACAGGCACCCAGTGATTTAGAGGGTCAATGAGGCCCAGGCCTAAACGGGGTGACGACTGGGTCCTTTCAAGCCAAATGCACACCGAATTTTGGGCCAAAATCGCGACGCGGAGTATAGTCTAACTGATGGTGTGCATTTGGGTGTGGCTTATAACAAAATACTCCAAACACTTCACTAATACTTCAAAACTGCCTCCAATATTCTCGAAACTCGCTTTAACACGATTAACTATTTTTTACAATGCTACAGCAAAATTCACAGATTTTAACAAGTGCGTTATCCAAAGATAAATAATAATACTGGAAGTCCAATTAGTTCTTGAAACATCTATAGCCTTGACGCTAGCGCCGTGGAAGTCAGGCGGCTGTGCGGGGAACTAATCGCCGACAAACCGCTGATAGCGCCCATGCAGCCGCTGCGGAATCCACAGGCACTACAACTTACTTCACATCAAAGGCGGCGCACAATCCGCTCCGCAGCACACGGCTGCTAGTCAGGGTGGCGAGCAGCGCTCAATGACCTGCTTCATTTCTTAGCACCTGCTGGCCAGAGGCGTCCAACTTTGGCAGCACAGCAGTTTCGTTGAAACTGCTATGACAGATGAACGATAAAAGACCGCAAATCATGTCTGCTTTTGCCCGAATACACCTCTTCTCTTCCACGTAAATTCTCATGAACTCGAACTGTGATGACCTCATGGACTGGCGCAGACGACAGTGATGACCTCATGGACTCGGCGCAGACGACTGTGATGACCTCATGGACTCGGCGCAGACGACTGTGATGACCTCATGGACTCGGCGCAGACGACTGTGATGACCTCATGGACTCGGCGCAGACGACTGTGATGACCTCCGCGCCGACGATAAATCGGCACTGGCGATGGAGAACGTCTCTCTTCGAGAACAGATTTAGCTTCTGCAGCAGCAAACTATCGCCATCCAGCAGCCAGCAGTCTAACTTAACCCCACCCCTCACCCCAACGCGCCGGCCGCCGCCCAGCTGACCGACGGACCGTCGTCTCCGGGCAGGCTCTACCTTGGCCTCGACCGCGGAGCGGACGCTTGGGTCACCTGAAAACAGCAATGGGACGATTACGTCATGCTTACCGGCCTTCCCACAGCACCCAGTCTGTGCAGATGCCGAAACTTTGCACGTGTTGAGGTGACGAAGTATTGCTAGTGCTCTGGAAGCTGCATATACCAGCGGAAGAACAGACGCTTTATGCCGTCCATGAAAAACTTGATGTTTATTTTCTTGGACAAGAGAACGAAGTGGTGGCAAGACGCAATTTTTAGCCTGATGTGGCATATGGAAGGCCAGTCGATCTAATATTTCTTGGTGACACTGCACGAGCTTTCTTCAACGTGCAAATGCTGCCCGGTGTGACGTGATGGTGTAAGCCGTGATCGCATCGTCGTGAGAATTCGTGGCTCTTCCTTCATCAAGAGACTCCGTGCTGTTCCAGACCTCACCTGTGCTCGTGCAATCGAAATCTGCCGCGCAGAAGATGCTGCCGAGCTCTCACTACTTTCGTCAGCGAGCCTACTGCAACCTCGGCGTGCCGAGTGACCGGTACTGACGGGCACCCACATTGTCAGATGATGTCATCAGCCGCACTCGGGGATGAGAAATCCCTCCGTATTTGCGACCGAGCCCACCCGCCTGCGTCCGATTGCCCTGCACAAGGCAAGTCCTGCTACGGCTGTGCCGGTGCCAGCCACTCGTGTAGAGGGCTGTCAAGCTCAACACCGGCCTTTGTCCGGTACATCAGTACGTGATATCACCTCTGCCACAACCCATTCAACAGCTCCTTCAGCAAATGTAGTGGCAGATCCAGCCAAGTCTGCTGTGGCTTCTTCTACCACGCACAATGCCGTGCGTGCGGCGACCCCTTCAGCGCATGATTCCGCCACACCTCCAGCCTCGCCTCTAGCGCGCCCCAGCCGCGCCATCGTCAACTGTTCCAGTGCGCAGCCGTGCTGCGCCGCCAGACCTCCCCCCAGCGTGCGCTTCCAGAGCACTGCCAGCACCTGCTTCGACATTCGCTTCAACAGACATTCACTTCAAAACTGCTGTCGCCAGTACTATTACTACTTGTGGATTTCATCCACTAGCTGAGAGTGGCAACGCTCGTTCCGTGCCTGCTCCAGCGACCAACCCCACCAGGAGACCAGCAGCTTATCCAGCATCGTCTTCTGCTGCAGGGACGACAGACGCTTTCGTGACCACGCTGGCGGAGCTCACTGCAGATGAGCACAGTGGAATACCGGCTCCGATTCCAGCCTCAGTGACCTAAAGAAAAGTCAGAAATTAAAGCCACCATTTCCACACCTACTGCAACATCGCGTTCAACAACATCACCGAAGCCAGGGAGGAGGGCTATCTTCTCTGGGTTTGCTGACGTGTCCGACGATGTGGTCAATGTCATGCCTGGGGAGCACTGCGTGATACGGCTACGACCAGATGCCACCCCGTTTTCTGTCAGCACGCCGCGTTATATTCCCTTCGCTCTGCATGAGCCTCTCCTCCAGGAATCCCAGAGACTGGAGGATAATGACATTATCACACCAGTCACGGAATTCACCGACTGGCGTACTCCCATCGTCGTCGCAAAGCAAGAAGAATGGAGAAGGCGTCCGTCTCTGCGTGGACCTCTCGAAGCTGAACGACTCCGTCTTACGCAAACGGTACCAGTCCAACACACCTCTAGAGTGTGTCAACCCCATCGTGTCGGAGGAAGACAAGTACTCCGGCATTTTCGACGCGTTGGAATGGTACCATCAGTGCTCTCTGAACTTTCAGACCCAGCTCCTCGCTACCTTCATTAGCCCCTTCGGCCACTACATGTACAAGCGCACCCCCTTACGGCGTGTCGGCAACCAACGAGACCCACAACCACCGGATGGACCAATGCTTCAATGGCCTTCTCGGAATTCAGCGTCTGGTTGACGATGTTATCGTCTACGGCAGGACGAGGGAAGAGTTCCTGAGCCGGGTTCATCTCTTCCTTCAACGCTGCCGAGAACAGGGTGTCTCTTTGAACCCGAAGAAGGTGCAGTTCATGCAGCCGTCTGTGCAGTTCACCGGCTTCGTCATCTCGTCTACCGGGTACAAGTCGGACCCGAGGGTTTTTAACACCATCATAATCACCCAGGACAAATAAACATCAGCAGACTGCCCGGCTTCCTTCTTCTTTTTCCCGCAGATCCGGCAAGTCGCTGATCACCAGGCCTACCGGAGGATGAAACGCATCGTCGCTGCGGGTTCCTCGGGAACTATGTTTATGTCCGGGACAGGGCTAATGTGTTTCATGCGTACTGCTTGGTATTTCATGCAGTTTGTAATTAAATGAGTTGTGGTCTACGGCTCACTGCGGGCGGTGCACAAGCCATCGTGCCCCGGCCTACTCCACCTGCGGAGCGTGTCCGCTAGGAGTGGGCACCTGTTAACGCGAAGCTGGTACAGCGCCACCTGTGTCTTTCTGGTCTATCTGCTGTTCATGCTCAGTGGTCGGCTCCCCGGAGATGCGTCGGTGCACGTGATCAGGCGGGACCCCCTCGCAGTAAGCCCCCGCCCATCGACGGTGGCAGATCTCACGAACCGCCGACCTGACCGTAACGAAATCGATTGGAAGGAGTGGCTGATCCTGTCGGTTTAGGGTCCGCCTCCTCGTTTTTTTGCACACCCGCGTGTCCTGGTACCCAAACCAGCTGAAATTTCTTGTTGTCTTCGGAGAATTTTTTGATAGTATCTATAACCTTGGTGAGGGTTTCACACTTTAGACCCCATGGCGCTTCCTTGAGTTTTGGCAGCAGGGATAGGGAGTTGGTGGAGATCTGGATAATGTTTATATTTTCTGGGGCCTGATTGATGTCATCAAGGGCCTCACTCATCGCTAGCATTTCGCTGCAGTATGGGCTTGCTATTGTACCTGCGGGGATGGGCCAGGTACGCAGGCTGCGGCTGTCCGTTTCCGTTCTTGAAATGCCTCCTCCCTCGTCGCCGATGCCGTTCTTTGTAGATCCGTCGTTGACTGGACTGGAGGGAGCTACGAGAGATTTTGCTCGAATGCTACCCTGCGAGCGTTCGGGGGTGCCGACCGCGTGTCGGGTCTCGTTATGCCCTCGCGTGGGGGGTGGGAGGCTTCGAGGTCAGCGAGCTCAGTGATCTTCTCCGCCTATTCTCGCCAGGTGCCCCGGTTCTTGAGGCGTCGCTTTGTTTTTCTCTCGGCTGTCTTGCGCGCTGGAACTCGTGAATTCAAGCGTAGGAGCTGTTTTCGTCGAATGGTGCGGCTTCCTCGGCCTGGCGATACAGATCGCACCCTTCTCTGATGCCGTCGCTAGTCACCTTTAGGCTCTGCGGCCTCTTCTGAGCACCAAGCGCGAGTTCTGCAGGAGCGAGACTCTTCCTGAGGGCAAGAGAGGCCCTGTCTTCAGTGCAGACGCTCGCCTTCTACGACCCCAGCCTGGTGTTACGGTGTCGCCAACGGTGTCGGGTTCCTGCTGAAGCATTAGCAGGACGACGGAATGGACAGATTCGTGCAGGCCGCTTCCTGCTTGATCATGGACACAAAATCCAGATGTACTGCCATAGACAGTACAACTTACTTCATTGATTAATTTTGCGTTCTCAGAGATAACCACGTTGTTGTGGTGATTCAGTAGTTTGGGCGTTCTCCATGTGCCTTCTGTTTCTATAGCTATGTGTCTAGCCCACTTCGACCTCTTCGTCGATCACAGACCCCTTGTGCCAATCCTCAACCATTGGCGGACGCAGGGGGGGGCATTCCGGCCATGCCCCCCCAAAGCGCTGGAGGGGAGCCAAACTATCTTTTGGCCCTCCAAAGGCCTGTCAAGCAAAAATTCTTCGCATCCCCCCATGAGAGCGATGATGTACTTATAGAGGTAGCTTATACTAGGTCTGTCGAGCACTCAAATTGCACGTAGGAGGACCCACCCAGGAGGGAAAGGCAGACATGTGTTTGACACTCGGGTACTCGGGTCTGCGTCCGCCCCTGCCCTCGCTTGCAGCGCATCAAGTTCAAACTGGCTGCACTGCGCACCTTCACTGCGCACTGGTGTAAGGGCTTACAGCACCTCCGCTGCCGACATCCTCTTACAGAGCCCCGTCGTCGTCGCGGTGGAGCGTGACGAGGTAGACGCAGATGTTACAGAGGACTTCGCCTTCTGAGGGCAAGAGAGGCCCTGTCTTCAGTGCAGACGCTCGTCATCTACGGCACCATCCGTAGATGACACCTCGACGAGGTCTGCGCAGCTGCAAAAGAGGACAGCACTATCAGCTTCTTTACGGCACCATCTTTTCCAGCTTCCCTACTCGGATAGCCGGCCTTCGTCCTGAGCTGACACCGTATTGGAACGTGCACCGCCATCTTACCCTCGAAGGTGACCTCGTCCTTACGGGCGTCGCCTCGTGATTCCAACCGCGCTGAGGAAGCAAAACCTTCAGCAACTCCACATCAGTCATCTCGACAAAAAGATGAAGCAGCGAGCTCGCCTAGTAGTGTACTGGCCAGGCATGGACAACGACATCAAAAACCTTGTGCGACGCTGCCTACCCTATCAGCGAGACCTACCATCTCCACCTCAGGAGACGTGCTTCACATGCCCGCCCCGTCCAGGCCTTTCCAGGAAGTTTCCATGCACTTCGGAGACTACGGAGGCCACACACTTATTATCACAGTCGACCATTGCTCAGGCTGGCAATTTTTCACCGACATGGGTCAACATGCAACCACCGGTCAGCTCGTGAAGAGCGTCTGCGACTTCTTCTGCATGACTGGCGCCTTCAACGTGGTGTGGACGGATGGTGGCCCTCAGTTCCGGTCAAAAGAGTTTTAAGACTTCCTTCGAAGATGGGGCGTCAAGCACTGTACCTAATCACCAAAATACCTACAGTCCAACGGAAGAGCTGAGGCAGCTGTCAAATCAGCCAAGAAGCTCATCCACCTCTGCCGGAACCCTCAGACTAGACAGCTGGACCAAGAGCTCTGGGTACAAGGTATCCTGCAGCACCGCAACACTCCAGGTCCCAGTGGTCGCAACCCTGCCGAGATTCTCTACGGCCGGCCTGCGAGGGACCTCGTACCAGCCCACAGGCGCAACTTTGCAGCGGACTGGCAGACGTCCGCTGACGCAGCAGACGCTGTCGCCTGCCGTCGGGAGCGCGTGTAGTCTCACTGCAACTCCTGCGCCACTGACTTACAAGTCTTTCAGGCTGGCACGAGGGTCACTACACAAGCTCCAGCTACCAAACGCTGGGATCGCTACGGCAGAATCATGGAAGTCTGCAAGAGCCGCCGATAATTCATTAAGATGGCCAGTGGCCGCGTCCTTTAACGAAACCGTCGTCACATCCGTAGGCGTTTCGGTCGTGCCACCCCAGACCATCTGCTGGCACCAGAGCGCGGCACCAGCCTGCCGTGCTGGACACCTCCGATGCGTCCTGTGGCACGCTCTACTGCAGCGCCACCTGACACGAGCACTGCGGTGACATCTGGCGCCTCCGTGACGACTCCAGGCTCCGGGACTTTCACAGTGACCACGGAGGCGACCCGAGTGCCTGATGGAGTAGATGTGAGCCCTTGTGAGCGACACCAGCGAGTGGGACTTGTGTAGCCACTTGCGCATGTGTTTGTTTTTGTATTTTGTTCGCATATAGCATACTTATGCGAACATGAGGGGGCTTGTGTGGGTTCTGTACATTCGCAACCACTAAGTGCACCGCACCGGCCATGTCACCCGACCGGCGCCAACCAATGAGATGGCATGTAAAGCATGACGTCATGGCATCTAGCATGGCCTGACTCGCCTCAGGGGCGGGGCAGTCTGCGCCGCCGCGTGTGTCCACATCGTCCGGCCGCAACAAACTGCTCATCAGAAACTCCACAGTTCTGACAGTATACTGGAAACAGCACACTGGACCTAGCTATCGCCATGTTGTAGCATGTCTCAGAAGTTTGCGCTGTTTTGTTTCTAGCATCAATATATTTCTATAATAATAGTCTTTTTGGGCTGTAATGATGCACGAACTGCTGGGGTCCTTATAAGTGTTAGAATTGAAACACGCTAGGCTTGAGCACTGACAAATATTTTGATTTCATGCCATGGTGTGGTCTGCTGCTAACACGTTTTCATTGAGGACCAGGTTAAAAGCGCACGGTACGTTACAATCGCTATCCTTTCAAAGACCAAGACTCGGTTTGGACTGGTATGTGGCTGCACAGATCGGATCGGAATCCCACCCCCTGGAGACCTCCATCCCCCATCCTCTACATAACTTTTGGTGAGATTTGCATGTTTCGTCATCTTCTGGTACTCATTCGAGTTGTTGTGAAGCGTGATATATAATTCCCAATTGTCAGAATCTGATGATGTATAAGAAATGTTTTGTCAAACTATGCATTATTTACATCTGAAAGTTGACTTTTAGGCGATTTGTACAGTTTTCCAGGAACTTCACATGTTTGGTAATTTAGGTACTGTGTTGGTAGTCATTTTGCAAGACTGCTTAAATAAGAACCATTTTGTGCTTGAATTGTTAACACGCGCATTGATGGGGGTCTGAGCCACCTTCGCTTTGACAAGGGGGAGCGGGTACCCGCCCCCCTAAGGTCTCGAGAACCACGGTAGGTAGTGGAAAACAGTAAACGGCGTTGGACTGCCCATCTACTTCTCCATCGAAAATATTTAAACCATTTTTTTGTCAGGTCATATTTGAGGTCACGAGAGGTCAAAACATGCCGTCATAGGGATAACATGTAAATTAAGTTTTTCGACCATTACATCTAAACAAGTAAAGATAGAGCAAAACAACTTGAACTGCATGAATCCTCACAGCAAGCCAAATCAAATGATATCTTATTTGACCTTGCTAGGTCAAATCAAGGATTTGACCTGACCTGAGGTCAGGTCAGAGTCAAATTATATAAAATGCACATCATTAGAACCGCAAAGCCAAGGTGATTCTAATGCAGCTAAAATAAACGCTCTATCACCATCCGTTACTGAGTTATTTAGAAAAAAACATTTTTCCATGTATTTCCAATGGAGAGGTCATGCCTCGTACCTGACCTTAGGTCATCGATATAAAAATACCGGAATATATTTTAGAGAACTCGGTGGGCACATTATGTGATATGAGTTTTAACCGGATAAATTCACCCTGCTCCGACTTATGCTCTCTTAAACTTTTTTAGGTCAGGTCACTTGACCTGTACTGGTGACTTGACCTGAGATGACCTAACCTTAAAATTTTCACAAAAGCTGTAAAATGATGAGGGAAAAGGTATGCCAAGTACGGCAGCGCTACGCGCCGCCGTTTTTCTGCTATCTCCGAAAAACCCGAGGGGCGGGTACCCGCCCACCTCGGGTTAGCAGATTACCTGAGCAAGATGGATGCCATCCTCAACGACACAACGAAGTTCAAACGAACGTGTAACAGCATCAAGTCCCACAAGGCAAAAGTGAACCGTATAATCCGCTCCGTCAACAGTAAGCAAGATGACATCAATCTTGCTGAAATTCAAGGCGAATATGAACCTGGCTATGCATATGGCAACATTAAGACTCACAAGACCGGGAACCCGGTACGCCCAATCATCTCCCAGATTCCTACTGCCACCTACCTCCTTTCTAAGAAACTGAACCAGCTGATCACTCCATACGTACCAGCTAAGTACTGTCTTAAGTCCACCACTGATTTCGTCGACATTATTCACAGCAATCAACCCACAGGTATCCTCGCGTCTCTGGACGTAGAGAGTCTTTTCACCAACGTGCCTGTCAGTGAGACCATCGACATCATCATAAAAAATATATTCCATCACCCGCGCCTTCCACCTCTAAAAATACCACCCGAGCTCCTCAGGAATCTGCTGCACGCATGCACAACTGAATCTGTGTTTTTGAGCCCCCCGTGGGCAGCTATATACCCAGATCGACGGGGTAGCCATGGGCTCTCCACTGGGGTGTTTATTTGCAAACGTGTACATGTGTGATGTGGAAAATAGAGTGCTCGAATCTGTGAAGAAGAAACCCAGCATCTACTGCCGATACGTAGACGACATATTCTGTCAAACAGAAACCAAAGAAGACCTGGAAGCCCTCAAAAGTGCACTCGAAGAGATGTCTGTCCTCAGATTCACAATTGAGTACGGCGTCAACCAAAAACTTCCATTTCTAGACCTCGACATCGATGCTTCGAGCGGAAAATTTCAAACAAAAGTGTTTAGAAAACCCACCAACAACGGACGGCGCATGAACGGCGCAAGTGAATGTCCTGAACAATATCGCAAAGGTACCATAAGGGCCTACATCCGCCGCGCACTGAACAGTGGCGGATCTAGCCGGCTGGTTTGGGAGGGGCAAACCAAAGTCGAAAAGCAAAAAAAAAAACGTCACTCAGTGAAAAATTGCGCTAAAATATGCCTTTTCGGTAGGATTTTCGGAACTGGAGACGAAAAGCAAAAAAAACGCCACTGGGTGAAAAATATGGGCTCATACTTTTTTCCTATCCAAGCCCCAATATTTACACTAAACTTCACTAATTCTGTTGGAAGTTAAAAGTTGAAGCACCAAAATCTTGCTGACAAGCTAAAAAGGAGTCGGGGGAAAAAGGAGGTCGATCGCTTTGGGGGGGGCAAAAACATAGTTTTGCCCCGAGCTTTTCCGTTTGGGGGAAATTGCCTTTTTGCCCCCCTGGATCCGCCACTGGCACTGAAGTACTGTAGCACCTGGAGCGCCTGCAACGAAGAACTCAACACCATCAAGCAAATGCTGATCAACAACGGTTTTTCTAACACAGAAGTCGATAAGGAGACCCAGGACCTAATTGACCATCACCAGCAGCCTGAAAACCACGCGACACACCCAACAACAGTGCCAATCAAGCTTTACTACGAAGGCCTAATATCGCCATCCTATAAGCTTGATGAGCGAGTTCTAAAATCAATCATCAGAGAAAACGTCAGGCCTGTGCAAGAAAGATCCAATATCCAACTCATATATTACAAGAGTCGGAAAGTATCAAATCTGGTGATGCGAAATAACCTGCACCCGAAGAATGGATACATGCGCCGAAATGTAGTCTATAGGTTCTCCTGCCCCACAGCGATTGCAAGCTCCGTCCAGAACCTGTAGACTACATAGGCGCCACAAAAACAACGCTATCTCGCCGCATGACCATGCACCTCCAGGGTGAACACGCCCCGTACCAGCACATGATGGACCAACACAAACACCAAATATCTATGCAAGACTTAGAGGATATTGTGACCAGGGGCGTAGGAACCGGTTGAAATGTGGGGGGGCCAACCCTAGAGGGGGCCCACCTCAAGGGGGGCCCCAGCCCAAGGGGCCCATAATTATGAGCAGTTTTAAAACTGTTCATTTGGTGTCGATAATACACGCATACACACCGGCCTACGCTAGGTATTTCCATACATTAAATGTTAGTTACGTCTTTTCCAACAGTTCCCTCGCATCGAATAGCTCTGTGGTGATATTTTTCATTTCGCAGTGGAAGACGGCCTGTAGACGGCTCTTCACGCCCGTTGATGACCGAGGGACGGCTGCTGCTCGGCTTGTGGTGCGGGTTGCGTGTCTGAATTAGCGCTCTGTGTTGGGAGCGGTCTGGGCCAGAGTTTGATTGGGTCCAGTTTTCGGGGGTCCATCTGGGGCACTCGGGTAGTAGGTGCCTTGACCTTTTTCATGAAGCGCTTTCGGTCCAGGGGTTTGCAGAGGGCATACGCTAAAACTGGACTTTCCCAGACAAGCTGTCGTGCCCGCCCGGGTTTCTTGTTTTATATTGCAGTTGCTGATATTTGCATATTCGTTGCAGCGGTCCACCACAGAACAGTGGAGGGCCAGTGGCTCCCCTGGCCCGCCACTCTCCCGTTTCCTATGCCTATGCCGCTCAGAAGCCGCCAAGTCATCATAGATGCCCCCAGTGCCCAAACCATGTCTCAGGAACCAAATTAGTCAGCTCTGGGGGCCCCAAACCTGCTCATGGGCTAAGGGACCGGCTCATGGGACCACCTTATTAAAGGACCCCACATAAGCACAGGGCCCTAAAAGCTCCGAACAGGGCGTTCCAGATTGTCTCAGGAAGCCAGGCTAGCTTAGGGGCCCGGCTCAGCTCGGGGCCCCCAGGTTGGCTTATATAGGGTCTCAGAACAGCTCAAGGGATCCGTTTAAGCCTACGGATCCCAGCTCAGTGACCTTAGCAGAGTTCAAGGGGGCTAGACCAGCTGGGGACCCCAGTTCAGCACAGGGGTCACATATTAGCTGTGGGAGACAAGCTCAGCTCAGGGGCCCAGGTCGGCTGGTATAGGGTATCAAACCAGCTCAATGGGCCATTCAAGGTATCGGCCCCCAGCTTAGCTCAGGGACGCTAGAACTGTGCAGGGGCTCCAGACCAACTCAGAGGCCTCATATAAGCACAGGGGGCCTCAGCTTAGCTTAGGGCTCGAATTAGCTGTGGGGCCCAGCACAGCTCAGGGGCCCCTAAGTTGGCTGATATAGGGTCTCAGAACAGCTCAATGGACCAACTCAAGCTCCAGCTGGTCTCCAGCTAGCTCAGCGGGTCCTATAACTGGGCAGGGGGCGCCAGACTAGCTCAGGGGCTGCTCAGTTCAGCAGAGGGGCCTCATATTAATTTAGAGCCCAGAACTAGCTTTGGCGGCCTAGTTCAGCTCAGGGACCCCAGGTCGGCTGGTGTAGAGCTCAAAGCAGCTCAAGAGGCCCATTCAAACTCATCGCCCCTAGCTCAGCTCAGCGGACTTAATAACAGTGCAAGTGCCCCAGACCAGCTCAGGGGCTGTTAAGTTCATCATGGGGCGCCTGAGATTAGCTAAGGGCCCAAATTAGCTTTTAGGGGTCTAGATAAGCTCAGGGTCCCAAGTCGGCTGATGTACGGTCTCAGAATAGCTCAACGTTCCAGCTCAGTGACTAAGTATTCAGGGATCCCAGACCATCTCGGGGTCCCCAGTTCAGCACAGCGGGCCCCAGATTAGCTCAGGTGACCAGATCAGCTTAGGAGCCCGTCTCAGCTAAGAGGCCCCAGGTCGGCCTATATAGCGTCTCAGAACAGCTTAAGGAGGCCACTTTAAACTCATGGCCCCCAGCTCAGCTCAGGAGCCGTATAAGTGAGCCCCAGATAAGCTCAGGATTCCCAGTTTAGCTCTGAGGCCCTCCTAAGACCAACACTTAGCGGCACTCGCGAGGCTAATTTTCGGCCCCTCCCCGATTAGCTGTCAGGGGCCCCTGGGCCTTATTACCGGGGACTCTTAGACCAAAACCGAGGGGCCCCTGATTATAGCTTGGATCTCCTAAGACAAATTCTCGGCAGCACCTCTGAGACTACCTACCAGACCTCCCAGATTTTCTCTCGGGTGGCCCCAGACATAGAGTCTCGGGGGCATCCAGGTTAGCTCTTGGGTCCCCTAAGACTGACTTTCGGGGGACCCTGGGACTGACTCCCGATAACAATCTGAGACTAACACTGGGGCGCCCCCTGAGACTAACACTCAGGGGGTGTCCCTGAGACTGAGCAATTGGTGCTTCTGAGACCTTCTCTAGGAGGCCCCAGATTAGCCCTCAGGGGTGTAAGGCCAACTTGGAGCCCGTGAGACCAAAACTCGAGAGAAATTTTTTGGGTTACTCTAAGAGCCCCAAAATTAGCTCTCGGATGCCCCTGAGACTGACTTCGGGGGGAGGGGCCTCTGAGACTGGCTTTTGAGCGCTCCCCGAGGCTGATTCTTGGGCCCCTTAGACAAAAACTCGGGGGGGACAACCTGAGGCCAATTCTCGAGGGCATCCAAGATCACCTCTCCGCGGCCCCCTGAGACCATCACTCTGCTGCGCAAATGAGACTAACTCTCGGGACTCCAGATGATCACTCAGGGCCCCCTGAAAGTAAATATTGTCTCCTGAGAGAGGCACCCTTGAGACTATGAGGGGCCCCTGAGACCAGCACTTGGCGGCACTCATGACACTAATTCTCGGGCCCCATATTAGCTTTCGGGGCCCTTGAGAGAAAGCCCCCTTAGACCAACACTGGTGGGGTATCTGATAATTACTTATCCCGAGATTAGTTCCCAGGGACCCCTGAGACCGACTCCCAGGGGCCTCCTGAGAAAGGCTCTCGAGGGACCCCTTGGACTGATTCTCAGGGGGGCGGGGATTCTGAGGCTGACTCTCGGGGGCCCTGAGCCTGACTCTCGGGGCCCCCTGAGATCAACTCTTGGGATCCTCTGAGACTGACTCAGGGGCTCTTGAAACCGACTTCTGGGGGCCCTGAGATAGACTTTTGGCCCTGACACTAACTCTCGGGCCCCCTGAGACTATATGTCGTGGCCCCCCTGAGCTCGACTCTCGGAGGCCCCCTGAGACCGACTCTTCGGGTCCCCTGAGACTGACTTCCAGGAGCCCCCTGAAACCGACTTTGGGGGTCTGTGACTTAATCTCGCGGGGTGGGAGGCTGAGACTGACTCTCGGACCCTCTGAGACTGACTTTCGGGGGTCCCTTGCGACCAACTCTCAGGGGCCCTGGAAACCAACTTTCGGGGGGCCCCTGAGACCACCTCTCGGGGGCCCCTAAGACCAACTCTTGGGGCCCCCTAATGCTAACTCTCGGGTGGAGGGCCCTGAGACCGACTCAGGGCCCCTATGAACCAATCTCGGGGGCCCCTGAGACTGACCCTGGGGGGCCCCTGATCAGAGAATCCTTTAGAGTGCTTACAATCGGCCCAAGGGCGGGGGAGGGGTCCGCGAACCCCTTGGACTCTCTTTGGCTACTCTACTGGTCCCAGTCCATCTAAGGGGGGCAGGTGGGGGTGGGGGGGGGTGGGCAGCTCTGCACAGTGGGTCACAGATTAGCTCAGATGACCAGATCAGCTTAGGAGCCCGGCTCAGCTCAGGGGTCCCAGATCGGCTCATGTAGCGTCTCAGAACAGCTCAAGGAGGCCACTTCAAGCTCAGCTCGGGGGCCCTATAACTCTGCGTGAGCCCCAGATAAGCTCAGGAGCCCCAGTTTAGCACAGGGGGCGTCAGATTTGCTTCGGGGGCCCAGCTCAGCTCAGGGGCCCCAGATCGGCTTGTATAGGGTCTTTGACTAGCTCAAGGGGCCCATTCAGGCTGATGGCTCCCAGTTCAGCTTAGGGACCATGCAACAGTTCAGAGGGGCATAAACCAGCTCGAGGGACCTTAGATTAGCTCAAGGAGCCCCAGGTTAGCTCATAGGACATCAAAGGTTAATTCAGGGGCCCCTGAACAGCTCAGGGGCCCCAGGCCGACTCATAAGACCTCAGATCAGCTCAGGAGTCCAGGCCAGCTTTATAAGAGGTATTCCGAGCAAGCTATACGGTCCGTTTGGGTTTCTTGTTTTATGTTACAGTTGCTGGTATTTTCATATCAATACTACTTTTCTGTGGGGGGCCCCACAGAAAAGTGAGGGCCAGTGGCCCCCTGGCCCCCGGTTCCTACGCCTATGATTGTGACAGTCCTAGACTCAAACCCCAGCCAGCAAAAGCTTTGGATCCTGGAAGCTCTCTGGGTAAACCAAGAGTTACCAGTGATCAACAAACAGCTGAAGCTTACTGCTGAGACACACCTTTTCGGCAGCGCCTTCTAATACTGTATTTCGCATGATGTCTCGCAGTTTCACTTTAAGTTATTCATCTTCATTCACTCCTTCATTCATTGTGCTTTTTTGTATTTAGCTGTCATTATGAATTGTGTATGAATTTGATCGCAACCTTACATGGTATTTTAATTTTTGCGGTACCGTTCGTGTAATTTCTATATTCGCAAAAGAGATTTAACCCATAAACTTAAAAATATTTCTTCTCTCTCCAGCCTAGTTAACTTCAGCTTGTTGAAAGTGTCCCATAACCATTTGCAGTGTTTTTAGTGAATAATTCAAAAAGCTTAGATTCTTTGTAATGTGGACAGTATTCGAACGACATCCGATTAGTTTTCATTTTTTGTGTAATTGTATTTCTGATGATGAAAGTCGAATCTTTCGAAACATGTCAAACAATTCCACATACGGGTGTTTTATTCATAAACTTTCCAACAATAGTAAGCGACTAATCAGAGAACTGGAAAAAAACGATAAAACAGGCGATAAAAGCATTATATACTCGGGCATTGAACCATCAATGTTTGATTGAAAACCTGTTGCCAAAGTATACAAATATATATATATATATATATATATATATATATATATATATATATATATATATATATATATATATATAGTATGCATTCATTTAGGTCTGTCTTTTGTCGCATTATTTTTCGCATTATCCTTTTGTCGCATTATTTTTGTTTCCTACTGCAACTTCAAAATTCAATCTGAAAAACACCCCGGACTAGAGACAAGTACACCTCCGTCTAAATTAGCCACACAAGTGCAGTGTCAAAAAGCACCGGATCACATGAATTTCACAGCACCGGACAAAAAGCTATACCAGCAAATAAACGGCGTGGCCATGGGCTCCCCACTAGGACCATTGTTCGCCAACGCCACATGTGCGAACCTGAAAACTCGGCACTTAAGGATCCATCACGGTGACCGTATACCTACTGCAGATACGTAGACGATATATTCCTAGATATTCAAGATAACGGCTTTGGTCACGTGCATTTGGATGGAAACCAGCTCTGGCGATAGCTCGGCATTTTAACGCTCTTTTTAATGTATTTAGCAATTTGTTTTCCTAAAGAAAGTTTTAACTGATTTCCTTGAACACATTTTCAACTATGCAAGCATCTTCTCACTCTGCAAGTTGAGTGATTTACTTAAATCTTCGTACCTTTGTCTTGCGTCGGTATCGTATAATGTGCGTCAGTTATTAAAAGGCTTCTGATATGGCTCCTGCGTGAAACACAAATGTTGGAAGAGCATGGGAATAAGTCGAAAGTATCGCTGTCGATTATTCTGGACGATAGATTAATGAAGAATTCTCTGATTCTTCTGTATGCGGATGGAAGGTGGTAGAAGCTGATCTGGCTCTATCAGTAAGGTACAGCGATTTCCTCTTCTATAGCCCACGCAGGATTTAAGCTGGATATTTGTAAGACATGTTTCTCAGCACTTTATCATGAAATGCTTGTGAGTTGACGTCTATGTGGAAATGTAAACTTCACAGTTTTCATAATTTGTGTACACTTATCAGAAACGGCCCAGCACAAATTTCCGACGGAGAACGTGACGTTGTGCTAAGGCATCCGTCAGGGCCAAATACATACATTTTGCGGTTAGCACCGATAATTCTCTTATGCTCGCGTTCCCTAATGTGCAGAACGACTACAAAAGCTTCCTTCATCGAGCAAGCTACAAGAGGATACTCACCTTGACCCAAGTACATTCCGCATTGTTCACAACATTAAGTGTAACATAAATTCACAGACCCTCGCAAGGAAGCTTTCAAGAGTCATTTATGTATGTGCATACATGTGCTACTATGTACATATTCCGGAAATTATTATTGCACATTTTCCAAGCCATATTACTAAAATTGATCTCTCAAAAACGCCGAAAGACGACCAGAAGCAAAACCCAAGACATGACATGAATTCCACTTCACAGCAGGAAACCACTGCTGGATGTTCGCAGTGTGGAAAACTTAACAAAAGAAAAAGACACATCATATGCGGTCTCTGCCATCGACCTTGGCACCTCACATGTGTGAAACTAACGAGGGCACAGGCTGACGTCTTAAGTCATTGGTGGTGTCCCACCTGCATAGATAATTCAACTAGCTTCAATCAGCCCACAAATACGAATGTGGAAGAAACGCCGTCTGAGCAGGTTTCCTCCGAAGGCTTCGGTTTGGCAAGATCCTTGGCATCTCTTAAGCTGACTAACCGAGTCCTGAGGAGGATACCTAGGGGTGCCAGAATCCTAGCCGCCGATGCCCTGACACAGCTGCTAACAACTGCCCTGAGTGATCTGTCGGCGCGGAGCTGGGAAAAGCTCCTGCAGTTTGGTCCTATTGCACTGGCTGTCCCGTCAGGTGGCTCAGAAGTATCTTTGACGACCAAATTGAAGCGTCAGATATCTAGTTACATGGAAGACAAAAAATCATCCAATCCAACCCTCTTGAAACTGAACAAAAATGGCGAGAAGGAAGGACTGCCGTCTCGCGCACAGAGCATCTTAAGCGTAGTGTAGCAGCCAAGCTAGCAGACACAGACATCAAAGGGGCGATCCGTCTTTTAACATCCAGGGACGAGATCGCTCCCCACTCTGACGATGTCGTAGAGACCTTAAGGCATAAACATCCGCCAGCGCCGGAAGACCTCTGTCTGCCAGCTGCACCTGACAGCAGTGGCAACGCCTATACAGCAACAGAGGCGGAGGTGGTGGCAGCAATAGCCTCCTTTAATACGGGATCAAACGCTGGTCTGGACGCGCTAAGACCAGCACATCTCAAAGACCTGACGAGCCGTGCCGCTTCAGAAGCTGGTACACGCCTGATCACAGCATTAACTGCCCTAACAAACAAGGCTCTAAGAGGTGAAATTCCTGCATTTGCGAGGGAAGCCTTCTTCGGCGCATCCTTAACCACCCTGAAAAAGCCAGGTGGAGGTATAAGGCCCATCGCCGTGGGCTCTGTTTTCCGTAGGCTGGCAGCTAAAGTTGGCCTAAAGCCCATCAGCTCCGCATTAGGTCTTGAGCTCTGCCCCATCCAACTGGGGTTCGGAACACCGGGAGGATGTGAGGCAGCCGCCCATGCATCTCGCCTCTACATGGCCAACATGGAAGATAGAGAGATAATAGTTAAAGTGGACATGAAGAATGCCTTCAACACTCTACGCAGAGATCATTTTCTCCGTGCAGTTCTGGAGCATGCCCCGTCACTTTATCCTCTTCTTTATCAATCATACCATAGGCCCACTCCTATGTAATTAGGCCGCACAGAACTCCACTCAGAGACAGGTATCCAACAAGGCGACCCGTGTGGGCCTGCCATCTTCGCCCTCACAATACAGTCAGTCACTAGCCTTGTCACATCAGCATTCAATTGCTGGTACTTGGACGACGGCACGATCGGCGGAGATGTAGCCAGCGTCAGCGCCGACCTGGCAATGCTCTTGCCAGCAATGAGCGCCATTGGCTTACAAGCAAACGTTAAGAAGTGCCAAATAATCCTTCCAAAAGCCCCATCTGAGAAGGCAGAGGGTTTCACACCGGGAGACATCCTAGATATTATCCCTGGGTCCTCCATACTAAAGGAAGAAGAGTAAACCGTTCTTGGAGCACCTATGACTGCAACAGCTACCGATAAAATAATCAGGAAGAAAAATGGAGAGCTGGAGCTCATGATCCAACGTCTAAAATATATTGACGCCCACACTTCAATTTTTTTGCTGAGGAACTGTCTGTGGCTGCCGATATTGCGGTACATCCTACGGGTCTCACCCGCTTACCAACTACCAGAACTACTGCAGGCTCTCGACAGTAGCCTTATGGCTGCCGTCACTGATATTACCAACACCAAGTTTCAAGAAGCTAACTGGACTCAAGCCGTCCTCCCAACACGCTACGGTGGACTTGGTCTTCGCCGTATAGAAGACGTAGCCCTCCCCAGCTTTATTGCATCCATACATGGCTGCCGCCAATTGATATCATCTTTGCTTCCTGAACGCTTAGCACAGATATCGGTGCAGGAGTACGGGATAGCCCTAGAAGCATGGGAGCAAAATGCGAACGGGGCAGATGTTCCAGAGGAGAACACGAGGAGTAGTCAAAAACACTGGGATGGAATCCTTTCCGAGCAAACATTCCTAAAACTTCTCCTCGGTGCAAACCAGTTCACCCGAGCCCGCCTCTTGAGCGCCCGCACCTCTGAAAGTGGGTCCTGGCTGCGCGCTATCCCCTCATCCAGCCTCGGCACGCTCCTTGACGATGCCACACTGAGAATTGCCGTAGCGCTACGCGTTGGTGCAGATGTGTGCATCCCTCACCAATGTCGTTGCGGCTCTACGGCTGACACCAAAGGCTACCACGCCCTCACATGTCGCCTCAGCGCAGGCCGCCTTCCCCGTCATGCAGCCCTCAATGACATCGTAAGACGATCCCTACAGACTGCAGGCCTTCCATCCATCCTGGAACCTCCTGGCCTGGATCACGGGGATGGTAAAAGGCCAGACGGTATGACGGTGTTCCCATTCTCCCGGGGGAAGAGCCTGGTGTGGGATGCAACTTGTGTTAACACGTATGCCGCAACAAATATCGGGCAAGCAGCAACATCAGCAGGAGCCGTGGCAGAAGAAGCCGAAGAGAGGAAAAGGAAAAAATATGCGGATCTAATGCAACGATTCCAGTTTCATCCAGTTGCATTTGAAACTGGTGGAGCTTGCGGCCTAACCACCAAGGCCTTCATCCGTGAGCTAGGTTCTCGCCTCGCAGTTGTCTCTGGTGACCGCCGCGAAACTGAATGGCTGCTCCAACGGTTTTCTTTGGTCATTGCTCGCGGGAACGCTGTCTCAATTATTCTCGTACCGCATGCCACTACATTTCCAGGAAAACCAGAGCTCACCAGGCCAGTGCAGGTTCAGGAGAAACAAACGAAGGATGCACCGAACACGCAGATGCCAACCTGCTCAGGCGTTTCTTGTTCATCTCGCGAAACAACAAACATTGGTCTTTTCACAGCAGTTCCAGGAGAGCCAACAGAAACCAAGTGGCCACTGCAAGAAACACCTGACACCCCCGCGAGCCGACTAGAAAAATACCGTCTAGTATTTAAGGAAATGGCAGGCAGGTCCCCGGGAACGGAAACCGAGCACGCGACGGAACAACTTCCGGAGGAAGCAGGCCCTAGTCGGGACCCGATGGCGGATCCAGAATTGGCTAGGTACCTCAAGCGGGTAAAGGGGCAACAAAACACTTTCGTTGGTCTCCCCGCATGTACGGCGACTCCCAGAACAGCGGCAAGGAGTGCGGGTCGCCGCCGGTGCCGGCGGTGACGCCATGCACCACACCCCGCCGCTGCAGCCCTCGGTCCGCGCTGGAAGCGTGATACACGCGCCGATGCCAATGAAAGCGGAAAAGGCCAGCTTGAAAATGGCTATATCTATATATGACCATGTTCTTCATAATCCTTAGTATGTATATTTTATAATGCCTACAGTCTCGGAAAGATAACGGCCATCTTCAGAAGATCTAGGAAGTATTTGAACAAAGCTCTGTTCTGAAATTTACCATAGAAAATAGCGATGAAAACAAGCTATCGTTTCTGGACGGAGATATTGACGGCCGAAATCGAAAATTTCATACCAAAGTCTTCACAAAGCCAACCGATGCTGGACGTGGTCTTAACGTAGAAAGTGAGTGCCCAAATAGTTACAAACTCAGCGTCATACGCTCGTACATCAGGAGAGCTTCAGACTCTGCTCGGAATGGAAAACTTTGCATAGTGAACTCCACCGGTTGAAGCAGCTCCTTACAAACACCGTAAACAACGGATACTCTAACCAGATGGTTGATGAAGAAGCCCAAAACCTAATGCGAATTCACCTGAGGAAAGAGGAAGGACAGATCAGAAAACAAAGCCAGATCAATCTGTTCTATCTAAACCAAATGTTAAAAGTCAACAAGGTAGACGAGTGAGTACTGAAAAACATCGTAAAAACGAACGTCACACCAACGAACGAAACCGACAACCTACAACTAGTTATTTACTATAAGAACCGAAAAGTGAGTAACTTAATCAAACAATATCAAAGCCAAAAACAGATCCACTGCAAAAAATCCAAACTTAGTCTACAAATTTGTTTCCGCATACGAAGACCGTCAGCTTCGCAAACAAGTAGCTACGTTGGAGTGACAACAACGTTATCCCGAAGGTTGATTATACACTTTGCAAACAGTGCACCCAGGGCTCGCACGGAAGAAGACCACAACGGAACCATTACAAGACAAGACTCCGGACTTGGGCTAACTAACGCCCCACCGGCGCAGGAGAGACGCGTGATAATGTGCTGAAATCAAACCATATTTCGTTTTCAATGTATCTCTTCATAAGCCTGTAGGTCAGTGTTATAATTCTTTTCTTTGAAATAACTAATACATACCTTACGGTCAACCCCGGATTCGAACCGGGCACCCCGGATCACCAGTCAGGGCCTCTAACCACTAGACTACTGCGCAATGCTGTATCGACTCCCACTAGCCCTACACATTAGAGGTGGGGCTTTTTGGTCCCGCGGTCCCGGCGTCGGGACCAGGTTTGGTCCCGGTGGGACTAAAGCCGGGACCAAAGGCTAAACGCCGGGACTGTGCCGGGACCGAAGCCAGTCTGGATCAAGCACAATTCATGATAATGGTTTCCACATTTCATCTAAAACTAAGATATGAGACAAAATATAACTGTGACTTTCCAGCACTTCATTGCCTCCTTGATGCAATTTTCCAACTTTATAAGATGAGAAAATTATCAATTCAACTAGATGAAAGAGAAAAAATAATATTGCATACGCACAGCACAGAACACAGACTCACTAAGCTTCATTCTTTGGAAACCACATTTTCAGATGTAATTCATATTCACTTTACTATAAAGCAACTCAGTGACACAACCAAAATACAACCCAAAAATGGTGGGTACTGGGGTTGAATGTGGTTGAAGAAATTGAAGCCACTCACGCTTTATTCACGACATAACGCACATACGTAATTTTAAATACTGTCGAGTATTTATCACTTTGAATTGAAGAAAAAAACGTTTTTTGCATATAGGTAATGGAAGGCATTGAAACAAAAGCTTGATTGAAAAGGGAGTTCTGGAATTGGCGATTGTGGAAATGGCCGTCCCTACCAACCTCACTGTTTCAATTGCCTTCTCTCTCTCTCTCTCTCTCTCTCTCTCTCTCTCAAAAAAATACTCGACAGTATTTTAAATTACGTCTGTGTGTTATGTCGTGAATAAAACGTGAATGAATTCAAATTCTTCAACCACATTCAACAACTACTGCACCACCCTTCGTTATCGTAGCCAACAATAACAAGAAGGATAATAAGATAAAACAAGTGTGCGCCATTGCTGTCTTTGAAGAAAAATTCAACCAAGAAGAAGCTCAACCCTTAGCAGCTTCAGGGCAGAAGGGTATTTGAAACCACGTGATAATTCATTAAATGTTATCTTTATTCTCTTACTAAACGTGATAATGTACTGTTTTTCTTTAGTGCGCCGTCTACGGCTGCTTTCATATTTTTTTGCCTGTTACAAGCAAATATTGTTATTGGCATTGATAATTTTCAACTTTGATTTGCCTAGAATAATTGAATGCCGTTTTGACACGAATCAAAACATTTTTTACTACTAGCTTTGCTTTCTCAAAGATCTTTGCTTGGTCTCCATATTTGGAAATCCATGCATGGACATTACCCCTATTGTGTGTGTGTGTATTGGGAAGGAAGAAAGGAAGGTGCGGGCTTACCTAATTGTTTTTGGAAAACTTCCTTGGCCTTGGTATGCAAAGCTTGAATTGTCAGTTCCTTCATCCAGTATATCAACTCGCATCATTCCTCATTAACAGCCAAAAACAGGCCTTGAGTCACATGACAACTGCAAAAGTGATATGTCAAATTACTCCTGTGCTTTGGTGATTTGATCTTATGTGAGGCTCTTGAAGGTATTTGTGTCCTGACCTTCCCTGATATAACTTAGGTATGATTATTGATTGAATGTTTATGCATGGACAGAAGGGAGGTATGATACAGCTTTAATTTGGATCGACATATAGTTTCTTGCCTTTTAAGGGTTTAACATGCAAATGTTTCCTCAGAGAGTATTGTCAGATAATTGTGACCATTTTTCATGACAGTAGGTAAGGATTACCTGGAGCTATAATTCATACTTTATGTTGTTTTGTTTATGTAATGATGATATGAATTTGCTTAATATGTTTGGCTCTTAATCCACAAGAAATTAGTATGTTTAAAAGCAAATAAGTTGGAAAAACCTGCCAGGACCAGGTCGGGACCACATGTTTTGCGCCGGGACTAGGCCGGGACCAAGAAATGTTGGTCGGGACCGGGACCGGGACCAGCTTTTTCCAAAAAGTCCCACCTCTACTACACCTGTGACCCGTCAGGAGGTAGCTGGCCGGTATCGCTCAACCAAAGCGATGCCGTGATCGTGGCGCCGGGTGCTGTGTTTGTACAGAAAAGGCATAGTATAAAGTTGCTCGTAGAAGACGAACGAAACATTATATTGGCCTAAAATTTCTTGTATCGGTAACCCAGGACCCTAAGCTAGCTTCATGTCAAATTTCATCTACTTCCATTCATTGTAAGAACTTGAAACCATGGTGAAAAACATGAAAAGATGTTCCGAGAAATTTAGCTCCTTGAAATACCCTTTCGGACGAATTACTCGAAAGCCGTTGGAGATAAGTGGGTAGTGTAAATGAATGAAATGACCGCAATCGATTTTCCTATTCAGCCATATTAATTCTGAGCTTGTGAGTGACATGCGCTCGGAACCGAGAAGCTACAAATAAACGGTTTTCTACCAAAATTATATTTATACATATGAAACAATGACTTTCAATATCACGATATCCATCTCCAAATATTATCAGGCGTAATCAATGTTCTTTCATTATCTGAAATGAAAAGTCAAATCGGCGCATTAGATCGCGAGATATCAAGATTTGAATGAAATGTGCAAAAATGGAGTCCTCCGGCAGAATGGCAAAAATTAGGTCAGAATTTTACATTTCCACTGGAAACCATTTTTTGCACAATAAAATTGACCTAGCTGCCTCCAGGTGGCTGTCTTTACACTAAGTCAAGCTTGCTTTTTGACATTTCGAGCTTATAAGGCGGCCGTCAAGTTTCAATAGGTTTTTGCTTGTATCAGAAATACTGCGTTTTGGCGTAATAAATATTGTCGGACCAGTTCGAAATTTTTTTCTTAGGTGGCACCTGTTGCTTATTCAAAAGGAGGGAAATTTTCAAGTTTGTCGCTTAAGAAATAAAAATGAGAAAAATTCAACATTGAAAACATTTGTTCAAAATTTCTCAAGAGGTATGTTTAATTTAGATTCGGGGGCCTTAGTTTGGGCGTCTAGCGTAAAAGGGCTATCACCCTACACAATTGCAGAGCCCTGGCATCACCTGTCAGAACCGCCAACCGGCCAGAATAGAGCCTCTTGAGAAATCACAATCCGCTTCGCTCCATGGACTTCGGCATGCGGCTCTGACCTCTGTCTGCGCCTGACACCGGCCGGGGTCGGACGCGTTCGGTGGAGCTCCGCCCCTTTAGCTGCCGCGCATGTGCTGACTGCAGTGCCGGGGGCGGGGTCCCGGATCACAGAACTGAGACAACAGTATGTCGATAGATTATGAGTGATTTTGAAAGCGGTGATGATCAGATTCTAAACGTGACACCTGAAGACAGTGACCACTTTGGATCAGTGATCATTTTTTTCTGCAGTGGCACTGAATGATGTCCGATAGTGAAAGTGAACAGTACAGGGAGTCTGTTATTACCGACGCGGCCTCTGGTCATGACAGCGCGGGCGGCAAGAAGCCGCAGCTTTCAGTGACGAAAATGGCGAGAAAAATAGACAGAGAGGGACAAAACCGACAACACAGTGGTGCACCGCCAAAGCAAAATGGCCAAGAGCAAGGAAAGGGTACCCAAAAAGGTGAGGTCAACACTGTGACGTTAGACGTTATAGAAATCTTACTGAATCTAGAAGCAACTGCGTCATTGCCGCGTTCGAAACAAAGTTTGCACAGATGGAGAACCGACTCGAAACTTTAGAAGCCGAAAATCACGAAAAGGATATAACCATTCAGACCTTAAGAAAAAACTCGCCTCCGTGAAAAGTGATAATGATGGCTTGCGAGAGCGTGTTGTCGGCATCGACCTGAACCGACGCTTATCCAACTTAGTTATGACCTGCGATGGAATGCCGATTAAAATGTGGTTGATAAGACCACAAACGTTATTAACCAATACTTCCCTGATTTGGAAATTACGTCTGCGGACATCTCGATCGCTCATCGCTTGCAGTGCGACAACAAGGTCATCGTACAGTTTGTGCGGCGCCAGAAGCGTGACGATGTCTTTGCAAAGCGTTTTGAGCTCATGCCGAGACGTAACGCCGGCGGCAGGACCATTCCGGGACCGGCGCAGAATGGTGCGCTGTCTGGACGACAGATGGCTGCCCTGTTGCTGGCGGAGTCACTGGTACCCGAGATGAGGCGGCTGTTCCAGCTGGCCCTCGCCGCACGGTTCAAACACTGAGAACGGCTCAAAAGTGTTCTCCCTCTTCACTCGCCGTGGCCACGTCTTCTGTCGAAAAGAGTTCAAGGGCGAAAACATTCGAGTCCGAGATGAGGAGCACCTCCGTGAGTTGCTTGGTGGATCTGTCCCTTCTCTGCCGGCTTGGGACTCCAGTCATCGTCGCAAGCAGCGGGGAGCTGCGGGTCGGGTCTCAGATGCTACATCTCGGAGCGGTGCAACTCGTTCGCCCTCGTCGGCCGAGCCCTCGGAGCGGCGGAGGGCGCCAGGGTCGGTGGCTTCTGTCCCTGCTGCGGCTGCGGCGCCTGTGGACTCCCCTGTCGGCATCCCGGCGTCACGGACCGCCGTAACTCCGAGCCCGTCGGCTCCGACGAGCTCGGCCTTCTCAGTCTGTCCTCGTCCCATCATGGACGGGTACCACCGATCCTGTTTTGCTGCTGCACGCCAAGCTCAGGACACTCGTGTCGGCGGTGTCACATCAACAGCTCCCGGCGCGGGGGAGCAGCGATGGTCGGCGATTTTGACGGAGGGGGTAGTCCTCTGCCGCTGTCTCCGGGCGCTTTACGCACCTCAAGCAGTGCTGGTCGCCGTCCTGAACTGGAATTAGCATCTCGCCATCAAATCTAAGTATTTTTCGACGTTTGCCTTGATGCTTCAGAACATGGGTTTTTATTTAGCATTTTTCAGCATTTCTCTGAAGTACTAATTTAGCCTCTAGGAATTTTGACAACAGATACTAGGAAACCAATTCTTTTGTATTTCGTACTTTTCATCAAGTATTCTGGCAGATAAACTTAACAAATATTCAAGTTTAGGTTCTTCGTGTGTTGAGCATGTCGGATGCCAGGCATTATGTCGTGCAGACTGCCGAAGGTACAGTAAGAGCGAGATTCATTCTCGACTTAAATGTCAATGTCAGATGTAGCTGGAGCGAATTGTGGCGGTGTATGTACTGGTGCATCTGATCGTAGGCGGCTGGCGGTGGCGGCGCTGCCTGGTCCGCCCGGCGGACGTTCGCGCTGCGAACAGCAGACGTCCTCGTTTCTCCGGGTACTTTAGTATCGTAAACGGCCGCCAGCAGCGGCCCCGGCGGCTCGCCCCACCACAGCTGCGCTGCACACGGCTACTCTCAGCAGCTCTGTTACACGGTGTAGATGCCATGATAAATAAGCATCATATATTTTTCAATGTAATGCTGGTACACTAAGTGAGTGTGAAACATGAATTCGTGCTATAGAATATTTAAAAGGCGAAGCGTATCCGGTCAGCCGGCAGAACATGGGTGTATATTGTGCCTGCCATGATATTAAATCAATAGCGTATTGCTGAGAACCATCGCTTATAACGCGTTGATAGCCCGCACTTGTGTGGGGTACTAGAGCCCGACTTTTCGACCCGATGTCCGTGTGTCGTAGCGCACTTAGGGAGGGGGTGGGTTTAAGTGGGGGTTGGTTCACCTTTGGGTGGGGAGGGTTCGGAATATAGATTACTGCACGGAGCTCGGAAAGTAAATTGATCAAACCAGAGGTTGGTTGAAATTTCCGGCACGAGGCCGAAGACCGAGTTCCGGAGATTTCAACCAACCGAGGGTTTGATCATTTTACTCCGAGCTAGAGTGCAGTAATTTTTTACTACATCTTGACTTGACAACAAACTATGTTAAGTCACGGCCAAAATTTTCATTACTTCAAGATATTTTGGACTCAACCGATGGAAATGGCAACTTACATGAAAAAGTGATTCAAAACAGTTTTCTGTCTTTAGTAATCTCTGATGCAGAGTTAAGATCGGGAATGTTGGTTGTACAGCTGTTACTGGTGTAATAAAGAGCACTGGCCAAATTTGTATGTGACGTTCAGCTGTTGAGAACCTTGGACGAGGGCCGTGCCGGAAAGCCGTGTCGGAAAACATGTTTTCCGGCACGACCCTATTTCTAACCATAGAAATGAATGGTAATTTTCTGTTCAGTAATGAATGGTAATTTTCTGTTCAGTAAGGTGTCGTGCACAATTTCTTTCACGGCAAGATGTAGTAATGTCAAGGGGGGCCACCTAGTTTGGACGCACAAGTTGAAGTACAGGAATGTAATATCGCAGTTCAATATTCCGGACCTGGGGAGACTGAGAAGCTCTCCAGTACAGAGGCCAGAGAACATTTTTATGACGCTATCCACTGCTTGTAAAATTTCAATTGTATCACTAAACGTGCACGTTTTGAGAAGCCAAGTCAAGCGTAGGTCAGTATTCAGACATTTACGGATAACTTATAAGAATAGCCTGGTAGTATTACAAGAGACGCATTCAACGAGAGAAGTAGAGAATAGATGGAAGTCCGAATGGGCTGGTAATATATTCTTTTCTCACGATAATACTGGCCACCAAGCTGGAGTGGCAGTACTTATACCCTGCAATCTTCCTTTTCAGGTTCAAAAGCTGAGTTCCGATGATGCCGGACTAATTATTTGCATTAACCTTTTGACAGAGCCAGATTATTTTATCGTTTTCGGAGTTTATGCCCCAGCTTCAGGTAACCAGAATAATAGATTTCAATTTTTGGACCAACTCAGAAATGTCGTCTTGTGCTTTGCTAACCACAACACTTTCTTGGCAGGAGATCTGAATATCAAGCTTTCTGCCCTGGACACAGACAGGCCGAATTTTAGAAATACTAGGGCATCCTTAAAAATGAGAGATTTGGTGGCGGAGTTTTCATTGGATGATTCATGGCGGCTTAAGCACCCAACAGCAGGCCATTTTTTTAACATGTTAACTGGGGGGGGCATTTGCCCCCAGTCGGCCGAAATGCCCCTCCCCAGTGACCGGAAATTGCCCCCCCCGTGAAATAGACAAAATATGACTTAAACACCAATAAATGCAAAACCACCCAGCGAACATAAGACAGAACACTACCCGATAATGATAATTTAGGTTTATTGCTGGTGCCAAATTGGCAATCCACAAAAATTGTGTTAAACAATTTCCATCCGTGGATGTCTCCTCCATCGTGCGAAGACGAAACAAAGCGCATAGTTACGGGAATTCCCGGCAAAGAGGCCTCAGCATCAACTAATCACAACGCTGGAGATGAACGCTGGCCTACAACCAATCAAACATCCTGTTCTATCCGACCAGCTCACGCCCCAGCCAGTATCGTAAGATTTTATGATGCTCTCGTTTCACACGAGGTCAGTTGTGAGCTCGTTCGTGGATTAGACGGGACGCGGTGTAGTCAAAGCGCGTAAGACAGGTCAGAAGCCGGTGATTGCTGGTGTGGAGGTATGAAGTGCTAAGTCTTTTTATTTGTTATTGTGGTGGTAGCATACATAAACGTCAGGGGCCAGCCAAACTTCATACATACAAGTGACTTCAAACTCCAAACAAACTTCAAGCATAAAAGTGAGGGGGCCAGCCAAACTTCAACCTGATGCTGACAACAAACTTTCCACGTTAATACCAAAAACTGTTCGAATTTGGGGTCCTCGTTGCCTTCCGCAGCGGCTGGTTATATAAATTTCCGGTTTTCCCCATTTTGACTGAGATCGAGAACTTGCTGGTCAAGAAGTGGGTGGGGGGGGTGAGGGGAGGGGACAAGCCTCCTGGTCTCCCCTTTTCCGACGCTTGTTGTAGCATACGTGAAATTGATAGTGAGATCGCTGCATCAATTTTTTCTGCAAAATCGATAAGTTGTAAGCTGGCTGTTATCATAGATTCCTTGATGTTGAAAATGGGGAGAGCTTATATTTTCGGCCACGGCCCTTCGTTAGAATCACAAAACTAACTCCCGAGAAACCCTTCCAAGAAGGAAAGAGGTGGTGACGCCATATGACCCTGACATTTGGTACTTCGATAAGCCTAAACAATTATTAGCTGGTTTTTGTACTACATTCCCTAGATGATTTTGCCTGCAAAAGTCACACATCATAGAAGGTATGTATATAAAAACCTATCTTGATTTAGCCTATGAACGACTTGTTTTCGGTGCTATAGGAATTTAATTATCTTGCCACACTCATAAAGAAAAATAAGAAAATCACCTTTTCATTTGGAATACATTGCATCAGCGTCAGGCCAAAATCCCTCCAACAGGGTGAGAGTTGGCGACGCCGTATGACCCTTGCAGTTGATGGGTCGTTAAACCGCCCAACAATAATTATTATTATTGAGCAGCGTCATGGCTGCCAGGCCGGCCATGTCGTAGCCAAATTCCTCGATTTGGGCCTTTTTTGTCGTGTTTGGCCCCGCGATTTTTTTCGGTTGGCCCTTTCATGGAATCTGGCCTTTTTTGCCCCTTTTCCTAGCTGTTGGCAACTAAGCTATTTATTTTTTTCCCTTGCATAAATATGGCTTATTTTGACCTCTTCCGCTCTGGAATACGATACTCTGACACCGAAAAAACAGCACAGCAGCAGCAAAACTGGTTTGGTGGTGAAAGGGAGGGACAGAACTTTGTTAAAAACACTATCCACAAAAATGATGGCCACCGAAAACCGGACTCAAAGGATGCGATACTATAGGTGCTTTTGGGTGAAAAGGTGATGGCAAAGTGCGCCCTCTGAGGCTCCGCTCTCCACCCACTTACCAAAATCATAAAGCGCCACTGTTGAAAAAATGAATAGTTGGAAAAAAGAGAAAGCATTAAATATTAGCGGGGAGTGGCGTGGTCAAGATGATTAATGATGCTAGCAAATGATCTGGTTATGAGGATAAAATCATTTGATGATCACGCGGGATTGGAAGAGTACCCCTGGCTCAGTATTAAATGAGTCGTGTGCTAAAAAGTATTGCGTCAAGTCAATATCAAATTGTCAACAATCAATTTTAAACAGTGATACAAGTCGCTTTTTCTACGGGCTTATGACTACCGTTAGGGGTTGTTTTAGCATCAAATCTGGCTTTTGTGGTATTTATTTGGCTATTTTAGTGAAAATGAAATTTTGCCCCTCTTTGGCCCTTTTTCTAACTCAGTTTGACCTTTTCCACCGAAAAATGGCAACCCTGGGAAGCATGTATAATCTGGAATAACACAAAAATTGAGAAACATTTTATTAACACTAACGCTTCTAAGTTTTATTAAAACCCTTCAAAATGGGGTATTCATCCCTTGAAGACACTATAACGGCCAGCAAAAAGAATGCCCCCCCCACTGACTTTTCCTTAAAAATGCCCTGCCCAACAGTGAAACAGTTTTCTTGGCGCAGAGTAAATCCCCTACAGCAGTCGTGAATTGATCACATTTTCGTGTCTCGTAATTTGCTGCAAAACAACACGTTTAAGATATGAGCCATCTGCCCATGAGCCCATGACCCATCTGTGTAAGCTATTTCGAGGTATACAGATGCTCGGGAAAGATTGAATTCAATTAAGGAGGAGCGGGGGAAGTTAGCTATAATTAGATCTCAAGGGTGTTGGATGGAATATGGAGAGAGATCATTGGCGTATTTTTTATGTATGCGAAAAAAAGATCAGCCCATAAATCAATATCAACGGTTAAAACAGATCAAGGTATGATAATCCGGGGAAAAACTAACATTCTCAAAACATGTGCTGGTCATTTCAGGATGGTGTATCAGTCTAAACGTAAAGGAAGTCCAGATTTTAGTGCTTTCGTATTTTCGTATTAGACCAGGATGACCCCCGTTTGATTGAAGACGAGAAGCGTGAATGCGAGGGTCGTATTACGTTTGAAGAAGGTAACCCGGTGTCATAACCAAACGGTCGCCGACGGTCGCCAACCGTTGGCGACCGTCGGCAGTTAATTGCAGAGCGGTAATTTTGGAGGTTTGGCCGACAGAGGGAAGGTCCAGCTTTGGTAGCAATCTGGTAGCTCAAGTTGCGACGAACTGTTGTTTACCAACAATCAAAACTTTGTTGGCATCATCATCCTCATCATCAGCTTTTTTATTTCATTTTTATATACAAACAGGGGACAGAAGAAATGAATAGATCAGCAAAAAAAGACATGAGCAAAGCAAAGCAAAGACTGTACAAAGAGCAAAAGAATAGAATTTTACAGGCACATAGTATAAACAAAAGGAAGTAAGCAAGAAAGCAAGGAAGTTTGAATAACTATTAAAAGAACGATTTAGGAGAAAAAGGTAATCATGTCCAGTTTCCATAGATTTTTCAGCATGAATTCCAATTTGAATTATTATTCTAAAACATGTATTAAATTTAATGACTAAAAACAACAGCAAATAACACGGATATTGGCTTCTGACACAGACCGTCGGCGTCGAAAGTTGGACATTGTTCAACTTTTGCTGCGACGCATTGCAACGCCGTGCGACGCGTTGCGTCAGTGCGTTTTGTGTCCTGACCGAAAGTCCCGGTCGTTGCGGCAGATCGACGGCGTGCGACGCATTGTGTCTTGGCTAGGTCACCGGATAAGAGTGCTTTGGAAGGTATGGCCCGGAATAAGGCTGCGGGGATCTCAGGATTTATCGCTGAATTTTTCTGCTGTTTTTGGGAGGATATTGGGCCCTTAATTATTGACTACGGTAATGAAGCAATGGAACGCGTCAGCTCTACATAACACACCGCCGTGGTATATTAACTTTGATTCCCAAAAAAGGCTGGCAATTACTCCTGAAGAATAAAAGGCCAATAGGCTTACTTGATGTAATCTACAAGCTTATAGCTGAGGTGATGGCGTTAAGAGTGGCAAGAGTGGTCGATAAAATTGTGCGCAAGAATCAAACCGGTTGCATGAAGGGGTGATTTATCGGCGAAAACCTGAGACTAATAAGTGATGTAATCGACTACTGCAACATGGATAATTTGCCTGGAGTTTTGCTATTGGTCGACTACAGAAATGCCTTTGACTCCCTAGAACATGATTTCATGGTATACGCTCTCGAGGCTTTCAATTTTGGACCGGACTTTTTGTCCTGGATAAAAATTTTATATAGCGGCGCCCTAATTGCTGTAAGCAATAACGGATTCACTTCAGATTGGTTTCCGTATACCAGAGGCACATTTCAAGGATCGCCGATATCAAGTATGCTTTTCAATATTGCTGTAGAGCTCCTCGCCATAAAGCTGCGTAGGGGAAATTGGGTGTATTGCGCCCATGCGACCAATTGCGCCCCCACCCTCCACAGAAATCCTGAAGTGGTATTTGATTTTACGCACTACCATTTTGTTTCCATCACTAAGTACTTCCTCTTTCCGTCGCACAGCCATCGGTGGTAGGTCACAGCTCAGCAAAATCTGCGATTTTTATATATTACTAGGTTTCTTACGACATTTAGGGTTTTATAATATCGAAAAATAAGAACTCAATTATATTTGGGGAGAGCGATGACTTGCATTTTACAATAGGCATATTTTTGTGTATTTTCCGCCTTCTACCGGTCGTTTCTGCGAAGAACCTGTTCCAACAGGCAGCCATGTTTGATTGCGTTCAGAAATTTCAAATGCGCCATGGGTAAATGCGCCCGCGGGCGCAATTGAATGAGGGGTGGGCGCATTTAGCAAGACAGAAAATTAATCGTAGGTACTTTGCAGAGCAATGTTTCTCAAGTTTTTCCTCCGATACCAGTATTTTTTATAGCGGGTACCTTTCAAAGCACTTTGATTCGTGCGAGTTTTGGGGTCAGCCCCTTGGGATCCTGGATCCTCCTCTGTACCTGCCTATACCTCACGGATATACATAGGCGCAGGAATCGTGGGGGCAATGGAGGCGGCTGCCCCACACTTTCGGACTGTGGGGGCAGTGCCCCCCCCAACTTCGAGCCGATGCATGTTGTTTGGTGGAAAGAAATGGTCGAGTCACCCGTAACCCGCAACCGACGACAACCCTTGCCCCCCCCAACTTGAAAAAAGTTCCTGCGCCTATGCGGATATGCATGTACAGTGTTCACTCATGATACCGATATACCTAACCTTATAAACACATCCTTTCCAGAAAATGTCACCACCCACTTGGAGCGTTCAAGCACTCACCAGAGCAGTGAACGCTGTCAAGAATGGATCCTCAATCCGGAAAGCTTGCCAGCAGTTCAGGTAACAACGATTTACAGATCTAGTTATGGCATACGATATCCCATCTATTCTGCAGGTAGCCCAGACACTTCAAACAAGTTTTGTTGAAGATGTAAATTACTGAATGAATTTGGGTATAAGGTACGGCCGATGGAATTGGAATGGCATTGACTTCCATTTTCCTTGACATGTCTAATGAATGATTTTTTTATTTCTCAGTCTGGGTATTTATGTTCTACCTTCCAGTTTCTATCCTTGCATCCTTGTTGTTGCCATGCATTGACCTTACATCCGGCAGTACATTCATTTAAATGACGATACATATCCTTATACTGTCCTTTCCCCTTCCAGCATCCCACGTACAACACTCCGTGATCACCTTCACTGCCGAGTGCGCAACACCATCGGGTCGCCACCGAGACCAGGGAGAAAGGGACGACTACCAGTTTTCAGTGCGGAGTTCGAGGATCGCTTCAAAGCTCACGTCCTCAGCATGGCTTCTGCGTTTTATGGAATAACGTGCATGGAACTGCGGAAACTAGCATTTGATGTTGCTGAACTCATGAACATCAACCATCCCTTCGATAAGGATATGAAGATGGCCGGGCACGACTGGGTAACCAGATTCCTTAAGAGGCACCCGGAGATAAGGGTACGGACTCCGGAGCCGACGAGTATCTCCCGACTTGGGGATTCAGACGATCTGAGGTCGAGCTCTTCTTCCAAAACTTGGAGAAACTGAATGACAAACACGGGTACGGGCCGACCCACGTTTACAATATGGACGAGACTGGCGTGCCCACAACCGTGCCCGGCCGGAAGATTCTAGCTGGAAAGGGCAGTCGCCAGGTTGGCATTGTGACCAGCGCTGAGAAAGGGCAGACTACAACAGCTGTTTGCTGCTGCAATGCAGCTGGTGTGTTCATCCCTCCCCAGCTCATCTTCGCGAGGAAGCGTATGAATGAGTCCCTGAAACGAGGAGCGCCCCCTGGAACAATTTTTGCAACATCAGACAGTGGATGGGCAACGAAAGACACGTTCGTGGAGTGGCTGCGTCACTTTGTCAAGGTGACGGGAGCAACAGTGAAGAACAGAGTACTCCTCATCGTGGACAACCACACCAGCCACGTGTCCATCGAGGCTCTAACGCTGTGCGAAGAGAGTGGGGTGGATATCCTCACCCTGCCTCCACACACGTCACACAGACTGCAGCCGCTGGACGTCGCAGTCTTTGGTCCATTGAAGACGTGGTACAAAGACGAGATCCACAGGTGGCTGCGGAAGAACCCAGGCCAAAGGGTGACCCAGCACCAAGTCTCCGAGGTGTTCGGTGCCGCGTACCTCAAAGCAGCGGCACCAAGGAACGCTGTAAATGGCTTCAAGGCCTCCGGCATCATGCCGTTTGACGATCAGGTATTCTCCGATGAAGACTTTGTGGCGGCTATCCACGTACTGGCGGATCGAACAGTTCAAGACGGCCCCGGTGCTCAGGATGATGATGCAGGTTCGCAGGGAGATGCTCCTGAGAGGGGCGCCACCGAGGACGAAGAGACTGCGAGAGACCGTGCCGATGCCATGGGTGAAGCTGTAACAGCACAGGGTGACGTTTCTGGTGCCAAAGGAAAAGCTCTTGGAGATGAGAGTAATGCTGGTGCAAAGTGTGACGGAGACTGTGTGCATGGGCATGGTGATGGTACCCTCCCATCCTGCAGCAACGGCACTGTTGATACTGGGGCCCCACCGGAATTGGAAATGCCAGCAGAGGAGGCCCAGCGAAGGAAAGGTTCCCACATCGCTCAGATTCTGATGGAAGCCACGTCGTCAGGCAAGGTCCCAGTGACATCAGAAATCCTTAATGAGATATTGTCTGTGCCGAAACCTACCCCAAGGGAGGTCAAAAGACGTGTCAAGAGCCAGCGTTCCGTGATCTTGACAAGCTCACCAGTAAAGCGAGCGCTGGTTGAAAAAGAGAAAAACACGGCTGGAAGAGAGAAAAGAGGAAAGAAGAAAGCGAAGACTCCAAGAAAGCAAAAGGTATCTCATCCACTTGACATCTGCATTTTCTGCGGAGAATCGGTGGTTGGGGTGAACGAAATATGGCTGCAGTGTAGCAAGTGTCAACAGTGGTGCCACGAGGCCTGCTCTGGTGGAGGGTCATCTGCTTTTATCTGTGACTTTTGCAAGTAAGCAAATGTTCTCGAAAGGTTGATCAGGTTATGTTCGTGTTCTACGTTTAGTCTGCAGCGGTGCCACCAGGCCTGCTCTGGTGGCGATCCGTCTGTTTTTGTATGTAGCTTTTGCAATTTAGCAAACGTTCGTGACAGGTCAATCGAGGTTATGTTCTTGTTCTACGTTTTTAAGTGTTCATACCTGCTTACCACCACGATCATCGATCGTGGCACGATGCGATGGGTGCAGGTGACTCGTTAAAGGTAGCGTGCTGCATGATGTTGGATGCATTAGGTATGCATGGTGCATGAGGCTACCTTCTTTTGAAAGTTGGTATATCACACAATATACCTACTGCAGTTCGGACTGACTCGCTTCCTCCTATATTCCAGTGGTCATGTGCATACTCCAGCCGATATGACCCTGGCAGTTGATAAGCCGATAATTCCGACAAACATAGATCGTCACAGTATTTGCACGCATTATTCTGAAGACGTGTGATGCAGGCTAATCGGAAACTTCACTTAATCCTGACTTATTTATTACTGTCGCTTTGCTATTTCCTAACTTATTTCGTAACTGCACAGTGCTTATTCATAGGGCGCAATTAGAAGTAATTGCGCCCCTCCCTGGCGCAATTAACAGTATACCTGACCTAAATGCGCCCTTTGCAATGGTTTACCAAATTCGAACTTGCTATAAAACTTTGTGATATTCAGGTCTGGGAATGCGTTCAAATTGTGTAGAAATGATCAGGCTTTATGATATAAGTCTTTGCATCACCTAAAACTGCACATACGGCCAACCACAAGCGTTTTTCCTTAAGCGGGCGCAATACACCCAACTTCCCCTAAATCACCCGTAATTAAAGGAATACACATTTCCGGCATTGATGTGAAAGTTAGTCAATACTAGGACGACATGACTCTGTTCCTTTCAGACGCTGACTCGGTTAAAAGTGCTGTTGATAAGATTTCCGAATTTCAGATAGTTAGATAGTTTCAGGGCTTGAGATGAATCTCGACAAAACCTATCTTATGTGGCTTGGCACACTTCGAGAAAGTAATGATTCCGTGAATGGCATCATCCCAGTTTTTAGATTAAAAGTTCTAGGACTCTGGTTTAGCACCCGAGCTCCATGTGACGAAGAAATTTACTAGGTGTATGTGAAAAGCAACTGTAGTCTGGTGATATATGTATATCAAAACGCATAGCTTGTGCCCGAGAATTAGCATCAGTGCTCAGTTGGAACTTCGCAATTAAATTAACTCGATAAGATTTGGATTTGTGCTCCATCAACTAGACGAAAAGAACAGGAAAGCAATACGAAACATAGAAAACACCAAAAAGAAGCCGATACGAAACAAATACACAATTGCTTTCAATAGGACATACCTAAGCCAAAATATCAATATATATTTGGTATTTCGGGAAAGATATATTCTTTAATGCAGTTTAATTTTAATGCTTCTTTAATGTATTATAATCCGAAAAGCAGAAAAGTCACCAGTTTTCATATTGAACGAAGACATATACTATGAAAAGCTAGGGGGACCTGAGGCTGCACTGCACTCAGTTACCAGGGGGACATGAGAATGCACTGCACTCAGTTACCAGGGGGACCTGAAAATGCACTGCACTCAGTTACCAGGGGGAGCTGAGAATGCACTGCACTCAGTTACCAAGCTGACCTGAGAATGCACTGCATTTAGTTACCAAGGGGAGCTGAGAATGCACTGCACTCCGTTACCAGGGGAGCTGAGAATGCACTGCACTCAGTTACCAAGCTGACCTGAGAATGCACTGCATTTAGTTACCAGGGGAAGCTGAGAATGCACTGCACTCAGTTACCAGGGGGAACTGAGAATGTACTGCACTTAGTTACCAAGGGGACCTGAGAATGCACTGCACTCAGTTACCAGGGGAGCTGAGAATGCACTGCAATCAGTTACCAAGCTGACCTGAGAATGCACTGCATTTAGTTACCAAGGGGAGCTGAGAATGCACTGCACTCAGTTACCAGGGGAGCTGAGAATGCACTGCACTCAGTTACCAGGGGAGCTGAGAATGCACTGCACTGAGTTACAAGGGGACCTGAGAATGTACTGCACTCAGTTACCAAGGGAGCTGAGAATGTACTGCACTCAGTTACCAGGTGGAGCTGAGAATGCACTGCACTCAGTTACCAAGCTGACCTGAGAATGCACTGCATTTAGTTACCAAGGGGAGATGAGAATGCACTGCATTTAGTTACCAGGGGAGCTGAGAATGCACTGCACTCAGTTACCAGGTGGAGCTGAGAATGCACTGCACTCAGTTACCAAGCTCACCTGAGAATGCACTGCATTTAGTTACCAAGGGGAGATGAGAATGCACTGCACTCAGTTACCAGGGGAGCTGAGAATAAACTGCACTCAGTTACCAGGGGAGCTGAGAATGCACTGCACTCAGTTACCAGGGGGAGCTGAGGATGCACTGCACTCAGTTACCAAGGGAGCTGAGAATGCACTGCACTCAGTTACCAGGGGAGCTGAGAATGCACTGCACTCAGTTACCAGGGGAGCTGAGAATGCACTGCATATTGGTACCAGGGGAAGCTGAGAATGCACTGCACTCAGTTACCAAGGGGAGCTGAGAATGCACTGCACTCAGTTACCAAGGGGACCTGAGAATGCACTGCACTCAGTTACCAGGAGGACATGAGAATGCACTGCACTCAGTTACCAGGGGGACCTGAGAATGCACTGCACTCAGTTACCAGGGGAGCTGAGAATGCACTGCACTCAGTTACCAAGCTGACCTGAGAATGCACTGCATTTAGTTACCAAGGGGAGCTGAGAATGCACTGCACTCCGTTACCAGGGGAGCTGAGAATGCACTGCACTCAGTTACCAAGCTGACCTGAGAATGCACTGCACTCAGTTTCCAGGGGGAGCTGAGAATGCGCTGCACACAGTTACCAGGGGATCTGAGAATGCGCTGCACTCAGTTACCAGCCGTCTCGCCAGTGCCCCGCTTTTTCCTGCTGCACTTCCGCTCTCTAATGACATGTGCAGGTCTCGGCTTTTTGCAGCGGGCTGCTGTAAACAGTCAGCCTTGTTGTGGGAGAGCGTCGATGAAGAGAGCACTGCAGAGCCGAGTAGGCAAGCAGCCGGCAGTGCGACCCCAGCCGTGCGTCCTGTTTCCTTCTAGTTTTTAAGCTAGGCGTGGCTGGGTCAGGACATGATAAACGGTGATGGAAACTTCGGCTCCCCTTCGGGTTCTGTTTCCTTGACGGACTATGAAACAGAAGTTGTGGCCCAGGGGTTCCTCCAGCTGGCTAACGTCTAATTATATTTCTGTGATGTGCGTCTGTCCAATGTTGTTTAAGCAGCTGAAAAGCTGGCTTGTTGTGCTGACATACTAGCAGTTGACTGCGTGGATATGTCACATTTTCACAACACGTGATTTGCCACTCTGGGTGCAACGCGGAGTGGCCGTTGGCTGGTGGCGTTCCGCGTGGTCAGAGGGTGTGACCGGGGCTGCTGTCCGACATTCCTGGCTGGGGCTGTTTACGCCGACACCGTCCGCCTGGCTCTGCAAACGAAAACACATCTGCACTGCACCCTCACTCGCACCATGACTCCCAGACCATCCCTGACCAGAGACGGACGGGGGGGGGTGAAGAAGGCAGTCGCCTCCCGCATTGGGACCCAATGGCCAACCCCTGCTGATTTCGAGCGCAGAAAGCGCCGGAAATTTGTGATACCTTGAGAACAAACAGTTAATGCTAGACCATTACGCAAGGGAAAAGCCATTTGGATCTGGCCTTTGCCATCCTGAGCCGCGCCTAATTTGAAAGCACCTGCCCCCGGCACCACATTGGGCGCTCCATTTGAAAATGGCCTGTCCTTATCTGTTTTTGACCGACTTCTACCTTGTGGTGGAGGACCTATATTTTAGGCTGGACCGCCTTTTTCAGTCCTTGGGCGCCCCACTGCACCGTGGACTGCCCATGTCTACTTTTGGCCACCCTCCTCTGCATGATTGTTCGCGCCTTCACTTTGGCCACTCTTTTGCAGCCCTAGGGCTTACATCTTTAAAGGGAGATAAGGGGAAACATGTGTTGTGGTTTCTTGCTATTTGAATTATATTGATTACGAAACTGTCAAGTTTTTTGTATCTTCGGCAAAATTTTTAGAGTGCACTCAACTTTTATTCAAATATGTTAACGGTACCGGTAAAAGGTTGGAACAAGCTATTCATCTCTTAGCTTTCAAAGGCTATTTAGAGTTTAAAAGTAATTATTTTTTTGTAGTAAAAGTGTCTGTTGTCCTGTATTTGTATTTGAATTAATTCTACATAACCTTTAAAAACTACAAAATGAATAAGTACTTGTAGAAATGGAACCCAAAATTATTGCTCAAATCTTCTTGTCGTTTCGTACCTCGGGTCTTCAGTTGTTTTCTACAAAATTCCCAGGATGACGAAGCTTTTCCGTCAGATAGGTCACGTGACCTCGGTATGAGAATTGCTAGGCTTCTGATTGGTCAATTGTGATTTCTTTAAAATTCTATATTTCTGTTTCAAAAGAGTTTTGTAATGTTTTTAAGTATTTTTCTCCTGTGGTAGTTCAAGGTTGTGCACACTGTTTAGGACAGATAGGACCTAGTTCTTAGATAAATCGATGGTCATGGCCGCGGATGCGTCATTTGGTCGATAGTGGAGAATTCTCGATAAGTCGTCTAGAAATGTTGACTTTCAGAGCGATGTTTAAAGCATTTGGAGGCTGAATTCGCAAATTCGAGGATAGAACTTCTGAAACAACTTTTTGTGACCTTCTGATCTGGCCCCAATTTTTTGCGACTCCCTTTAAGATGTACCGCCCTTACTCACCTCCAGCCGCCCTCTATTCGTTGTTAGGAGCCTCATATTTCGCCATTAGCCATCCTTTTTAAGTCCTTGGGCGGGTCACTAGGACATGGACCGCCCTTTTTGGTTTCAGTTTAAAAAGATAAACACCAAATATGCAGAAGTTGAAATAAAAAAGCTGAAGTTCGCTTAAAAACTAAAGTGCAATTAAAAAAGAATAAACAGCAAATATAAAAACTTTGAATGCCAATGAAAGAGGAGGCCCGTGCTGAAAAGGTCATTATGTCACTTATACGCGTGAACTTATTTTCTCCACGAATGCTTGATTGTATTGTTCTATGCTTTCGATATTTCAAGGATAGGTTTATTTATTTATTTGCGTTTTCAGAGATATCCATGCCGTCCGGGGCGTAGGAACGGTTCCAAAAGTGGGGGAGGGGCAACCTTAGAGGGCCTACCTCAAGGGGTGCTCCAGCCCACGGGGGACTATAATTAGGAACAGTTTTACATATTTTGTTTGCTGTCAATGAAGGCACGCATGCACACTAGGTTGTCAATATATGAAAAATTTAGAAATAAAATGGGGCCCTGATTTTGTGATGTACCTATTATGATCTAATAAATCATCGTGCAGGCCAAACAATATTTTTGGTTTCTTACCCAAACCCTTTTGAGGATTTCAATGATTTCTTACCACGAGCGCATATTTTTATATTCAGATGTTTAGACCCTGTTCATCATATTTGCAAAATAAGAAAAACTGCTTAGAAAACTACAAACAATATTTTGATTCCAAATAGCCTCACTTCGCTGTGCCTAATAAACTTTTATTTACTTATTTCATGACAAAAGACAGGAGCATTTATTTAGATTATTACGACCTTCGTTACATCAATAGGGATCGATTTAGGTAAAGGCTGGTCACAATAAATCCGCCTAGCTATATTTTGATGCCTTAAATGCAGAGTTCCAGTATGACTGCAGGTGCAATGTACTTGATGGCCAGGTTTTGTAATGTCGAGAAGGTGCAGTGGGGGCATGGTATTATAGTGGCTAGCAGCCTTGCTACCTGGGTTGAAGGCTCGGCAGATTTCTTGTGCAAGGAGCAATTTGACTCCCAAGAAACCCCTCCATCAGGGAAAGAGTTGGCGACGCCATATAACCCTGGCAGTTGGTGCGTCGATAAGCCCCAACAATTATGCTGGTTTCCACGCGGCTAACCCGGGTTCAAGGCCCAGCGGATACCCTAAGCAAAGATCAATCTGGCTTTCGAGAAACCCTTCCAACAGACAAATAGTTACCGACGCCATATAACCCTAGTAGTTGGTGCGTCGATGAGCCCCAAAAATGATTGTCAATATGCCGAGGAAGTACAGCTTATTGTTGATCCTGAGCACCAGTTCGATGTGCTATACCCTTCGCCGGATGAATCCATCCCTCCTCTCAGCATTACAGACTGAACTGACTTCAACTGTCACTTCCTTTACAGCTCTCTCTATGGCCTATGTGTGGGTGGCAGTGAAGTACTCTACCTTCATGTGCTTCCCCCTGAACTCTAGTGACTTTCGCTTGGTCAAGCTGCCGGCCCTGATTAAACTCGGTGGTGGCCTTGTGGCGGTAAATGTTCTGATTGAAATGTTCTTGTTTAAGCCACCACAAGTCCTGGATTAGTTTTACATATTGTAACAGCCATACATCTTGATTTCCGTTTATTTTTCTTCAATTTTCTAGTTATAACATTTCACAACTTTTGGCGCTAAGTCCCAGTGTGGTCTCGGCGTGGTACCCATTTCATATCGAAATTGGTAAACAAAACGTCTGAGCGTGCACATAACTGGCACCGAGAGTTTGATCCAAATTCCTCTAAAAACACCTCAAAAGCAGAGAAACATGGGGGCACTCCACAATACTCCCCCCTAGTGGCGGAGCCATCAGCGCGAGCAAGCAAATCCTGCTTTACAGGAAAGTAACTACAGGTACACGCTCGCGATACAAAACAAAGCAGAGTACAGAGCACGCAACTAAAAGTACACGAAGTCTGGCTGTCGCCTGAAGCGAACGGTACGGTTAGACCGCGTGCGACGAACATGGAGCGTCGCAACTGGAGGCACTGGGTTAGGGGACGAAGCAGGTGCACAGGGTGACACAGGAACAGGCACGGACACAGGAGTAGTCACGGGGACAGAGCTCGCATCCACAGGAGCGGCGGGAGCCAACGAGGGAGTAGGAACACTGGAGTCCGAAACACTGGACTGGGGTAAGTGGGCCGGCTTCAGCCGGTCGATGGAGACCGTCTCCAGGTTACCAGAGGGTAACCTGAGTACAAATTATTTGTCACGCCGCTCCACCACAGGCAAGGGACCTATATAAGGCGCCTCAAGCGGGCGGCGGACACGGTCCACGCGGAGCCAAACATGGCTGCAACGCGCCAGCTCGGCAGGCACGAACGTCGAGGGACGCGAGTGGTGACGGCCTTCCGAGAGCTGCGAGAAATCTAGCTCGCGCATTCGGGTGGCTAGCTCGCGGATGAAGGCCTGGGAGGACCGCGTGGACGACAGATCGTCTGCAGCGACGAGCGGCTTCGGACTCATTAGTAGTCCACCAGTCACGGCGGTGAAAGGCGAGAAGCCTGATTCGTTGGGGAGGGTGCGGAGGCCAAGCAGCACAACAGGGAAGGCTGCCAGCCAGTCCTGTTTCCGCGCCACAATGGCGGTCTTTAACGTGTGGTGGGCCCGTTCCACTAGACCATTGCACTGATGCCTGTACGAAGTCGTGCGAAGACGGTGGAAACCGATTAAGGATGAAAGTTCCCGAAAGAGTTCGGATTCGAATTGCGAACCTTGATCCGTGAACACATGCAGAGGGACGCCAAAACGGGCAATCCAGCCCGTCAGAAACGCCCATGCCACGGTTGGAGCCGTGATGTTCACGATCGGGATGGCCTTAAGCCAGCGTGTCGACCGGTCGATGCAGGTAAGCAGGTACCGTTCATGGGCCGGAAATGACTGATCTGGGAATGAGCTGGGGGGCAGAGGACCAACGATGTCAATGTGAACTGATTCAAAGCGAGCAGAGGGCGCCACGAGTGGGTTCACTGGAGAGCGAGTATGACGGTGAATTTTGGCTGCCTGGCAGGACTGGCATTCACGCGTCCAACGCCTAACATCACGGTCCATGTCGGGCCAGAAGTACCGCGACTTGACTAAGTGAAGCGTCGACTTAACACCTGGATGAGAGATGTCGTGGAGGTGATGAAAAATGGTTTCACGGCAGTGTGAAGGCAGGAATGGGCGAGGATAGGGCGTGGAGCAGTCACAGAGCAGCTCCTTATCTCGGCCAAAGGCCACGGACGTCAGGCATGGGGCGAACGACTGGGTCTCAGCATCATCACACTGCATGTCAGCAATGGCAGATAGATCAAACACATCAACCGTGACAGCATTCACGGGGCGAGACAGGCAATCCGCGACAACGTTGTCAGCGCCGCGAACATACTCTACAGCTTCCACGTACTCAGTGACGACTGACCAGTGGCGCTGCTGATGGTCAGACTTGCAGGCACCTGGCTGTGGAAGGCACTAGCCAAAGGTTTGATCAGTGAACAGCGTCACGTGACGGCCCTCAATGAAATGCTTCAAATACAAGACTGCCAGGTACGCGGCAAGCAGCTCGCGATCATACGTGGAGTACGCGCGCTGGGGCTGCGACAGCTTCTGAGAGAAGAAAGCGATGGGGACTGGCTGACCATCCACCATGTGATGCAGAGCAGCGCCAGCAGCCACCTTGAGAGCAGTCTGTAACAAGTTGGTAGGAGTCACAGCTAGGAAGGGGGTGGGCCAGAGTGCAGGCCTCCACTAGGGCACCCTTCATGGCCTGGAACGCACCTGCAGCAGCATCGTCCCACTCCAGCTCCTTACTCTTGGGCTGGATACGAATCAGCTCGGTCAGTGGGACGGCTGTGTCGGCAAAATGCGGAATCATGCGCCGATAAAATCCGATCATGCCCAAGAAGCGACGAAGCCCATCCGAACTCGTTGGTTTGGGAAACTCACAGATGGCCTGGACTCGACCTGGAGGAGGCGAGACGCCCTGAGGCGTGATCAGATGGCCTAGAAACTCTATCTGAGGCCGACAGAATGCACACTTAGGCAGGGAGATGCGCAGGTTGTGAGCGTGCAGAATTTGGAACACAGTGCCCAGATCATGGATGTGTTGATCCAGAGAGTCGGAGAAGATCAACAGGTCATCTAGGTAGTCGAAAATACAGCTGACACTCCGAGAGATAGAATCCATGAACCGCTGGAAAGTGGCTGGGGAGTTCCGGAGACCCATGGGCATATACACATACTCATACAGGCCAAAGGGGGTCGTGACAGCCGTTTTCTCGATATCATCTGTGAACATGGGTATCATGTGGAAGGCTCGGGGCAGATCGATCCTGCTGAAGCAGACTTTACCATGCAACTGAGTTGAAAGGCTTTGGACATGAGGCATCGGGTAACGATCCGGCTTGGTCATGGCATTCAATGCACGATAATCACCTGTGGCCCTCCAATCACCAGGCTCCTTCTCAGGCACCATGTGGAGCGGAGAGGCCCATGGTGAGTTGGAGGGGCGGATGGTCCCAGCCTGCAGAAGAGACTCAAATGTGGACTTTGCAGATTCAAGCTTGTCATGTGGCAGGCGCCTGGGGGTGGCGAAGGTGGGTGGCGAACTACCAGTGTCAATGGTGTGGCACACACTGGGGGTAGGGACAACATCCACAGTGTCAGCACACAAAGACACAGGTTTGTATGGCTTAAGCAGAGAGGCATACTTGCCCAGCAGTTGCTGCACGGGGGAGGGACATCACTTAGGGGATTCACAACAATGGGTGAAGGGGGATGCATGACTAGCTCAACTGGAGCAAGAAATGCAGTGGCTGAATCAGAGATACACATCTTTTCTCCAACTCACACATGTAAAAATTTCGAATAAGGGGCCAAACGGGGACCCCATGGCTATGCCATCCTTCTGCTTATAAAGCTTAACATTAGGACCTCGGAAAGGAGATTTGGTGGTGCAGGCACGAAGCAGACCGTCTAAGATGCTAGGGGGCAGTTTGAGTGGTGCGAGTGTTTTGTCCGAGTTATGGCAGACGTTTTGTTTTATTATTTGGATTGTTGTTTCGACAGGGACATTGGTGAATAAACTTTCCACATCTATGGAAGCTAGCTGGCCTGTTGGCTTGTTGATCCTAAGGATGTCTATGAATTCGTCTACAGAGTTAAGATTGTACTTAGCTGGAATGAAGGTCTTAAGTAAATCATTGAGACGTTTTGCCAGTTTATAGCATGGGGTGGGCGTCAGGGATATGATCGGTCTCAGTGGGTTATCGTTCTTATGAGTTTTGACGTCACCATATGCGTAACCAGGTGCATACTCCCCTACTATTTTACCAAAATGCACTCCACCTACGACTGCGTTAGCTGAGTCTATTAGACGGTTCACTTTTGCCTTCAACGTATTGGTAGGGTCTCTTTTGATCTCTTCAAACTTTTGAGTGTCACTGAGGATAGCATCCATTTTACACATATACTCCTCCCTATCCATAATAACATACACGGACGACTTATCTGCTCTGCGTATGATGATACGTTCGTCTTCACGAAGCTGCTTGGCGGCATCTCGAAGTCTCTTAGTTTTTATTTTGCTTTAAAATGTTCCTCTTTTCTTAGAACTTTCCCCGATGAGTTGGTCCTCAAGGTTTGGATTCACTTTTACTTTGTTTTCCTTTCGTAGCTTTTGTGTATCTTGATGAAGTATTTCAAGCTCTGCCTTTTTCTCAATACAATCATAATTGGCTTGAAAATGACAGTTAATTCCAAGTTCAAGAAGCTCAGCTTCGATATATATGTTGCGGGCAGTATGGGATTTCAGGCACTTTGCGAACTGCCCAGGCATTTTGCAAACTGCCCAGAAAGCTGGGCAGTTTGCGAACTGCCCGGCCATTTGGTCAGTTTGCAAATTGCCCAGGCATTTTGCATAGTGCCCGGCTCTCCGGTCGTTTTACAAACTGCCCGGGTGGTAAACAAAATTGAAGAAAAATAAACGGAAATCAAGATGTATGGCTGTTTCAATGTGTAAAACTAATCCAGGACTTGTGGTGGCTTAAACAAGAACATTTCAATCAGAACATTTACCGCCACAAATTGGTGACCCCGACGTGGTGAGCATGGAGACGAGAACGGTGAGTGTTGCGCCCGACGCTTCGGCCCAGCACGTAGCTATCAAGTCTCCTCAATTCATGGAGGCTGCCACTGCAGAATGGTTCGCTATCATGGAAGCTCAGTTCCACCTCCGTGGCATTACCTCCGAGGAAACCAGGTATTACCATACCCTCGCCTCTCTCCCACCTGACACGGTGATGAAACTGCCTTCTGACATCCTGGTCGCTCATGACTTTTCATCCTTGAAACAAGCTGTGCTGGCCCTCTATGAAGAGTCCAAGCCAGAGCTGTTTGAGAAGTTCCTCTCCTCTTCCCGTCTGGTGGGTCGTCCTTCTGCCTTCCTCGCGGACATTAGCCGCATCGCCAGCCAGGTTGGTGTGGGGGATGACCTGGTCTGCCATCGCTTTATCCAAGCCCTGCCCACCACAATAGCAGCTGTTGTTGCTGCTCAGCAGGACCTCACCCTCACCAAGATTGGGAAAAGACTTTTTTAGCGATGGCTCATTCCTTCTAAGCTCCATTTTACAAGGGGAGTTTGCATTGTGTTCTTATTCCCCATCTATTCAAGATCAGTTCAGGGGCACCCTAGTGTGGACCAGAGCCCTCCAGAGCAGCTGCCCCCAGTTGTGCCTCCAGGGACTAGACTAGCTCAGTGGCATCCTGAGATTATGGGAGTTGGCCTTGTATTCTTATTCTCTGCCTATTCAAGATCAGCTCAGGGACCTCTGATGTGGAACAGAGCTCCCCAGTGCAGCTCATGCTTCGCCCAGAGATTAGACAAGCTCAGTGGCCCCTAGAGATGGGGTTATCCGACTAGCTTAATGAGCCACAGGTAGGCTCATAGGGCCTTGAACCAGCTCAATGAGCCCCGCAACACTTTAAGGCACCTGATCACCTCAAGGGATCTCAGCCCAACTTAGGGAACTCTAACAGGCTCAGCACTCAGACCAGCTCAGGGTACCCCCAAGCCCCATACCAGCTCAGGGTACCCCCCAGGAGCCAGATCCGCTCTTGGGCCTCAAATCAGTTCAGGGGCTATAAGTCAGGTCAGAGCACAAGATCAAGTAAGGGACACTAAGTCAGCTCAGGAACCTTTTATCAGTTCAGGGATCCCGATCAGCTCAGGAGCCCCAGAGCTGCTCAGGAAATCACAATCAACTTAGGAGGCCTAGGTGAGCTCAAAGGGTACCAGATTAGCTCAAAGGGCACCATATTAGCTCTAGAGGGATCAGAATAGCTCGGAGGGCATCTTATGGGCTCAGGAGGAACAATTATGGTTCAGGAGGCACCAAATCGACCAAGAAGTTGCCCAGATTAGCTCGGGGTACCAGATCAAGTCAGGAGGCTCTTAATCAGCTCAGGAGCCCCATGCCAGCTCAGGGGCCCAGACCTACTCAGGATATCCTTTTATCAACCCAGGAGGCTCAGATCAGCTTAAAGGGCACCTGATTAGCTCTGGGGGCACCCGACTAGCTCAGAGGGCATAATATGAGTTCAGGAGGCACAATAAGGGCTCAGGGGATCGACTCAGGGTGCATTATTTCACCTCAGTGGGCAACATATCTGTTCAGGGGCACCAGATCTATCAGCTCCTATCCTCTAGACCAGAGCAGGGGCCTAGATCAGCTCAGGGAGCACCATGTCAGCTCAGGGGACAAGGTATTAGCGCTGTGGTCCCGACCAGCTCAGGGGTACCAGATCAAGTCAGGAAGCACTTAAAGGGAATGTGGCACCTTGGTCGAATCCTGGAATTTAGTGAAATTAGGCGTACTTTTAGCCAAAAATAATGAAACCACTCATGATTTGTCTGAAAATGTTCAATAAGCTCAATATTTTGTGTTTAAAAATTTTCCTCTAGGAAAATGAATAAATATCTGCCTGTGGATCATGTCATGATCTGACCACCAGTACCATACTTGAAATGCTTCAAGGGCTTCGATTGGCTGATGCTCATCGTGACGTCAGCATATGTCGTCACACCAGCAGCTCACAACAATGGCAGCCCGGCGAGGGGTTGATGAGGGGTTAGTGTCAGGTAGGTTTTAGCTTTTTCCTACGGAAATATTGAGTTCCAAGACAAAGGATACATGGAGTACCGGGTTTTCCGACCTGCTTTACAACTTGGCTATTTCAGTTAAAATCACCTTATGAAGGTGCTACATTCCCTTTAATTAGCCCAGGAGCCCCATACCAGCTCAGGGGTCCTCATCAGCCTCAGCTGAGGGCCCCAGAGCTGCTCAGGAAATCACGTTATCAACTCGGGAGGCTCAGATTAGCTTACTTCCTGTCAGCATAATGACAGCTCTTTTGGTTAAAATACCGATTCTGTTATCAGGGATGCCACTTCTTTCTCTGACTGACAATTTCCTGATAATGCGTCATCGCAGATTCTTCGAAAAACTTCACCATGGCGAACGTTTGTGAAATTTCATCTTATCTCCCACTCAACGTAGCATAGATTGTCTACAATCTACTTGATTTTTTATTACCAGAGAGACGCTTCCTGTCAGCATAATGACAGCTCTTTTGGTTAAAATACCGATTCTGTTATCAGGGATGCCACTTCTTTCTCTGACTGACAATTTCCTGATAATGCGTCATCGCAGATTCTTCGAAAAGTTTCACCATGGCGAACGTTTGTGAAATTTCATCTTATCTCCCACTCAACGTAGCATAGATTGTCTACAATCTACTTGATTTTTTATTACCAGAGAGACGCTTCCTGTCAGCATAATGACAGCTCTTTTGGTTAAAATACCGATTCTGTTATCAGGGATGCCACTTCTTTCTCTGACTGACAATTTCCTGATAATGCGTCATCGCAGATTCTTCGAAAAGTTTCACCATGGCGAACGTTTGTGAAATTTCATCTTATCTCCCACTCAACGTAGCATAGATTGTCTACAATATTATCTTGGAAAATCATGCGCCTGCATATTCTGTACTCAAATCAATGCGAGTCCTTTTTTGCTGGCGTGCTGAGCAACTGTCTTGCGTTCCTCGGGTAAAAGTGACATTTTTGCGCTCATCAGAGCTGATAGAACATAAACGTTATTTGTTAAGGCTATGCATCTGGGTTCCAAGACTCTTTCTACAAAAAAACGCAGCTCAAATATGATAGATCATGATATTTTAATCAGGTCCCGCAATGTAATATCTATTCAGGACCCAAAGTCTACCAGCAAACACACCATTCCAGCGCTTCGCATCCATTCTAACCTCGAGCTACTCGTGTAAGACTTATCTACAATACATCAAATCCTGCGCACGTGGATTCACTTTTTTGCGGTGCCTCATTAACAACCCCATTGGAGATGACTTAGAAAATAATATATGTCAACATTTCTAAGCCTAACGTCTTACTTCCTAACTGACGAGATGTTCAATTTCGGCATTGTCCGCTGGCGTCTTTCTCGTGTTTGTTAGTGATTCGCCATTTGTAATCTTCCTGCGCTATTTCTTTCGGTAATCTTTTTTTAAAGTTTCAAGGTCGACCTTGGTCAGCGACAGAAGCAAGCATGGTCTGGCATTTGCATGTAATATATCTTTGGACGTGGGCTATGAAGGTCAAATATGGGTAATGATCTTTTGATCTCAACTCCTAAGGTTTGGTGCTACAATGGAAGAGACCGGGCAAACACGGGGGTACCCTGCGCTGCCATTCATACCAGGGAGCATATGCTCGGGCGCACAGCATACCTCTTCAGTTTTCAGACGGGAGCTGCAATGCGACGCATAATAACTACAGGCGTCAGTCGGTGCCTGACTGCCACCACGACCGGTCAAGGTCATGGCTCGCTCCGCCTTGGAGGCTTAACCGGCGGACTGCTGGGGTGCGGGGCGCTGCGTAGACGCCACAGTGAGCGCTCTCTGAGCACAGATCAGTACCCAGGGACAAGTGCAGTGGTGAATTATAAAATTAGTGTCGTGTGAAACACTATGCCGGTGTCGGATAGTGATGCAGATGCGATGGCGGATTCGGTGTTTATTGATGACCCGGCATGCGCTTCGGACAGCTCGACAGGTAGAAAGAAGAGGCAGCTATCCGTAACCGAAATGGCCAGGAAAATTGAAAGGAAGAAACAGAAGAATGTCCCCGAGGGAAGAAAATCTCCAAACAAGGGTGAGTCAGCGTCGCCCGTCACGCTTGATGCGATCAGAGATTTGATTGAGACTGGCAACAGTCGTATCATCACTGCCCTAGAGGAAAAATTCACCCAACTGCAGCGTAGAATCGAAATTCTGGAAGCAGAAAAATTCGAAAGAGATACTACAGTCGACCAACTAACTCGTGACCTTGAGGCCGAAAAAGTCAAAACTCGAGACCTCGCTGAGAGACTAGAGTCTTTGGATGCCAACCGACGCCTGTCTTCTCTTATTTTGACATGCAGCGACTTTGGTTCTCGCAGAAATGGAGAAGATATCATTGCGAAATCAGTTCACGTCTTGAACAAGCGGTTTTGCGATCTGAACCTCAGCTCTGATGAGATCCAGGCAGCTCATCGCCTGGAAAATGACCATAAGGTCATCATAAAGTTCATAAGACGACACGTGCGAGACGCAATCTTCGAACGTCGCTTCGAGCTTTCGAGGGGAAGAACAGGATCGGGCGGCAACAGTGCTAACTCTCATTCCATGGCACCCTTGTACTTGTCTGAGTCCTTGACGCCGTCAAACCAGCACTTGTTCCGCCTAGCTCTGCGGCGCGGAAACCCGAGAACGGAAGCAAACTAGCCACCGTCTTCACGCGACGTGGGAACGTGCTCTGCCGGAAGACATTTCGGGGAGAGAACATCCGGATCCGAGATGAGGTCCACCTCCGTGGCGTGCTCGGTGGGACGCTGCCCCTCTGCCGTCTCTCCGTGGCCCGGGGCGGCGTGACGCCTTGGCCGGCGGAACCCCTGCGCGCGCCCCGGCGGAGACGCGGCCAGTCTCCGGCGTGAGACTTGGAACTGCCGTTGGTCACGTGACAGCTGCTGGTGCGGTCCCTGCCGGCCCTAGAGATGTCAGGATTGGCTCCCTGCTCCCTCGCCAGCCTCCTGAAGCGACGTCACGGAGCCCTGACTGCTTTGAAGCGATGGAGGATTCGAGGACAGCTGAGTGTCCGTCCGCGACGTCCGTCTGCCCGCCCTCCGTCTCTACGGACTCTGCGAGGATTACGGACAGGTCCATGTCAACTCGGCCTCCAGTTGAGTCGTTGCAATCTTCGTCGGACCGTTCGTAGCAGCGCGGGACCCGTGTGAGCATCCTCGGCTCGGACAGTCGTTACTCCGCTGAGATCAAATCTCAAGCGCCGTTCGTAACTTTTTCTGGATGGACCGTGAGCACGGAGCGACACACGTCGGCCGGGCTCCTCTCGCCTTCGCCCCGCCGGTACCGTGGCCCAAACAGCTCACTACCCTGGGAAGTCCGTACAAACAAAACACCTCGCACAGTTTGGTGAGATAGGCGGGGCGGGAGGGGCCCGGCCTCTCGATCGCTGCTCCGCTTGTTCGAACTTCTTTCTCGCTGTGCATAGAAAGTCTAGCTAGCTCACAACGAATGTGAGGGATGAAATATCAATGCTCCAGGAAATGATTTGGGACAGGCATGTTTGAAGTCTACCATGCCAGTTGTTAATCGTTTTGGGCCTGTCTCCTCGTTCACACGCATTGTAAATCATGAGGTTGATAGGCTGTAATGTTGTGTCAGGGCAATGGACATCAAGACACTGAAAGATCGATACGGTAACAGGAAATTCGACAAAAGAATGTTTGTAAATCAGTAAAAAGTGTAAAGTTTTTCTACTGTGATCACGATTCATTGCCCAATTTGTAATCGTTTATTGACATATTGCTTACTGTACACGCATACTAAGTCAAGAGAACCAATGCCAAAATACCTGTTAAAACTTTCAGTAATGCAGCACGTTATATAAAGCCATTAAGTATGTTATCTTCCGTTTCCTCTGCGATGCCCACAGGACTGCCGGCGCGGGCGGGTCTGGCGCGGCGCTGGGCGGCATCTCCCGTGCGAGCGTTTAACTCCTTTCGGAACTCTGCCTGTCAGTGTCCGCCTCGGACCCGTCCGCGCTGGATGGTAGAGAAGTGGGAGAGGAAACTGTCTTTGGTTTACTTAAGTAGTTAGTAGTTTTGTTCACTGTGTGCTGTGTTGGTTTCCGTCACCTTACTTTTTAGTGGTCGAGCTCACTTTGTTCTTTCAATCATCTACGGTGGCGTCACCTTTAGCCAAGCTCAGCTCTTGACTGTGGAAGCTCCGCAAGGGGCTGTATGTTTTTTCCACGGGCCGCATAATGGATGTCGGAGGCTTGAAAGCGAAAGTGTCTTCTTGAGCTGTCACATCGTGTGTTAACCACTCTTTAAACTCATTGGAATAAGTTGATCGTAAGGTGTGTCGGAAAAGATTTTATGAATGTTTGGAAGTCAACCTTGCTATATTTATTTTGTGTCCCGCACCTCGGCAGCGGGCCTTGTCGCCTCTTGGCTGTATCGACGTGGCTAGGTGCCTTGTCCTTGTTATCATGGGAGTGAGAGAGGAACATAGGACAGATATGTTGACCAAACAGCAGCGTTCACGAGAAAATGAGCATTATTCATTTTCATACCTTGCTCTAGGAATAGCCTTCAGAACAGAGTGCTATTTGATCATGAATCGAGTTATGCAACTAATAACAAAAAACGCAGGCTAAATTTCATATTTTGACCTTTAATGTACGTGGCTTAAGGGATGCAACCAAAAGAAGGTCTATCTTTCGGCACATTCATACAAAATACCCCAACAGCATTGCTGTCTTACAGGAAACCCATTCGTCAGATGAGGTAGAGTCTTGTTGGAGAAATGAACATGGAGGTGACATCATATTTTCCCATGGGATGTCCAGAAATCAAGGCGGTATAGCCATATGCATGCCAAAAAACATAGCAATGGTAACAGAGACCTTACACCGTGCTGAAAATGGCAGAATATTGGCGGTTAATGTGAAACAAAACAATTTTGACATGGTTATTATAGGTGTGTATGGCCCAGCTGGTCATTCAGTGCAAGAAAAGTTTAATTTTCTTCATGAGTTACGTGACACTTTAGATAGATTTGGAACAGGAAATGAAGTTGTATTAGGGGACTTTAATATTCGCTTGGATGAGGATAGACATGAAGTTTCAGCAGAGCTTAGAGATCTATTAGAAATTTTCCTCTTAAGAGACGCTTGGAAAGATACTCACAGTACCGGCAAGGGTTTCACCTGGCAGAGGCCTAACCATAAAAATCAATCAAGACTAGACTACATATTCATATCAAACACTTTATTCTCGTCCAATGTACTTCACTTCAACATCGACCCTGGCATTCACAGCGATCATAGTTGCGTCACGCTAATCATGGAGTCCTGCAAGAATCAAAGAGGTCCATCCTTTTGGAAATTTAATAATTCTCTTTTGGGAAATGACGAATTTGAAAAATTGGTCAGAACCGAGATTCAAAAAAGTCTGAATAACTCCGGAGTATATGAACCTAATGTTACCTTAGGAATTAAAATCGAGATTCTCTTAAGTAACATACGTCAAATATGTATGAAATTTGGCAAAAAGATGGCTGAACAGAGAAGGAAAGACGAAGGCGAGCTCGAAAACATAATACGTAGCTTTGAGGCAGACCTAAGTATTTTGACTGGAGAACAATTAATAGAATACAATGATAAGAAAGAAAAGCTTAACGATCTGAAATTGAAAAAGGCAAGAACAGCAATGCTCTTCTCAAAAACCCGCTGGGTAGAAGAAGGGGAACGGGCCACGAAATATTTTCTCAGAAGGGGAAAACAACTTTCTGCACAAAAAGTAATTAACGAAATTATTGAAGGGGAAAATATTATAACTGAAAATAAACTGATACTTGAGGCCTGCGCAAACCACTTTGAAAAATTGTATACCAAAGAGAATAGATCCAACGATGCGGAAAAAATTGCATACATACAAGGAACACCTCTACCGCAGTTGTCAAATGAAGACAAGGAAAGATGTGAAGGAGACGTTGATCTAGAGGAATGTACTTTTGCATTGAGTAAAATGGCTAAGAATAAATCCCCGGGAGTAAGTGGATTCACGCCAGAATTCTTATTACATTTCTGGAATGATTTAGGGCCATCCATTGTTCAGTACATAAATGATTCGCAAAATGAGGGATTGTTCATAACACATCGACGGGGCATAATAACGTTGATACCGAAAAAGGGAGATCAGAGATTCCTGAAAAATAAGAGACCAGTGTGCTTACTCGACGTCCTGTACAAGCTCATCGCGAAAGTTATTGCCATTAGGATCTCCTCTGTCATTGATGGTCTAATAGATAAAACCCAAACAGGATTTATTCGTGGGCGTCACATAGGAGAAAACATTCGATTAGTTCAAGACATAATTGAATACTGTAATGAAGACCAGCTTTCTGGTTTATTTTTATCTCTCGATTTCGCAAACGCGTTCGACCGCCTAGACCATGACTACATAATACATACCCTGAGAGCATTCAATTTTGGCGAAAGCCTCATCAGCTGGGTTAACCTTCTTATCCGGGACATCCATTTAACCGTAGTGAATAACGGGTATTCATCACGATGGATCCCTGTCCAGCGCTCCACGCTACAGGGGTCATGTATAAGTTCTCTCATCTTTATCTTGGCTATCGAACTTCTTTCAGTAAGAATGAAGCTTAACAACAACATCCATGGCATTGTAATTTCAAAGCAAGAATATAAGATAAGCCTTTACGCTGATGATATTAATTTATTTATGTCAGACAAAAAATCTGCATCTGAAGCCTTTGCTGTGCTTCATGAATTTGAGCTGATTTCTGGACTTAAACTAAACTTACAGAAATGCAAAATGATGTGGCTAGGGAAACTAAAAGACAGTACGGATACAATCTACAATCTAATACCGGAAACTAAGATTAAAAGTTTAGGTGTTGTATTCAGTGCTTCATCACCATGTTATAAAGAAAATGCCGAATCTGTATCCAAAGCAATTAGCACTACTTTAAATATCTGGCAGCAAAGAGATCTAACAATCAAGGGCAGAATAACGATATCCAAGGCACTTCTCATCTCCAAAATGGTTTATATTGGTAACACGGGCATGATTCCTAAAAGATACCAAACAGAAATTCAAAGCAAAATCATGAGATTTATATGGAGGGGCAGACCACCCAAAGTCGCAAAAAAGGTGCTCTGCCAGCAAATAAAGAATGGGGGATTAAATGCCATAGATATAGAGAAATTCTGCCTCTCCCTCAAGCTAGCCTGGGTAGCAAAGGTGTTCAAAGAAGAACAACCCTTATGGAAAAAACTGCTTCAAGCTAGGGTAGGAAGATGCGAACTTGCTGACCTATTTAAAACATACATGAATCGTCAAACAATAAACTCGTTGAAAATTTCCAAATTTTACAAGGATATATTGACTGAATTTCAAAAATATACGTTTCGGCCACTTACCAACTATAAGGATGTACAAAGGGAACCGTTATGGTATAATAGCCAAGTCAAATTAGCAAACAACGACTGTTTCAAAACAATGTATCCCTCTAACATAAAGATTATAGACGATATTCTCGATATCACTGGAAACATAATGAGTTTTGAACAGCTTCGCAGGAAATACCCTAGTCTTCGAACAAATTTTTTGACTTATCAAACACTTATACGCGCCATACCAGATCTATGGGTTCATCTTCTGCAAACTGGAAACTACAGACCATTCTCAGAAACTGATAGGGGGGAGCCCTACAAAATAAAAATCAATGAAGAATTGAAACCGGCAAAAGACACAAAAAGCAAACAGTTTTACCTGGACCAACTTCTAAAACAAACACCAGCAGCACAAATACGATGGGAAGGGGAAGGGCATACTATGGAATGGAGACGAATTTATGAAATACCTTATCAGTGTACAAAATCAACTAGACTGCAATCACTTCAATTTCGAATTCTTCATAGGTATATTCCGACGAAAAGGTACCTATTCGTCAGAGGGGTAACAGATTCGGAAAAATGCACGAAATGTAATCATACCGATACACTTAAACACTTTATATACTATTGCCACGACGTAAAACGTATTTGGGAGTTCGTTAAGATCAAACTTGCTAGCGTTAATAACAATATCCCTTTGCCATTAAGCCTCAGTGATGCATTATTTGGTCTAACGAAAGGAAAACAAGCCCAGAATGTCATTATTCTCTTAGCTAAACAATACATAATCGCCTGTAAATTGGGAACAACATATACAACGCCAAACATAGAGACATTCAAAAAAAGACTAAATGCATATATTGAAATAGAAAAAACAGCTGCGTTTCAAAACAACAAATTAGCGAAATTTCAAGAAAAATGGGATGGTTTCGAAAACGCTTAATTTATCGTGAGCGCTGCTAGGAATAGGGATAAAACTGAGATTATGTAACTCAACCATGATCATTTGGTAACAGGATGTAACTAACTGTATGAGTTGTGTGTTGCTTTGTCCTATGAAGTAGGATGTTTTGTGACAGGAAATACAGCTTTCATGAGTGAAAAAAAATAATAACTACAGGCGGACCAAATTACTCCCACACATCACTGCCAATAAGGGTATTGCAGTGCACCACGTTTTGCATTGGACCACACATATACATGTGTTTTGATGAATGGCCATAACTTTTGCAATAATCATTATAGTCTCGCAAAACTTTGTGTTAATATATCAAACATGTGCAGCATTATATCTGCAAAATTTAGTGTTTGTTTAACTGAATTGAAGTCAATCTGCTTGCGTTGAGCTGAAAGTGGTGTAACGATGTCCCTGTGACCAAGATGGGTTCTTGATCTGGCCTTTGAATTGTAGTTTTTGTAGCGGTGGACCTCGTTGTATGTGATGGACAGACGTTGTTTCTCATTCCAACATATATTTATAACTATACACCTGGCGTTGTGAAACAGGTGCGTAACTTAGCGGCTGTAACACTTTTACTATCAGCACTTTTCCCTAAGATTCACATTTGGCCAATCCGTCCGGCAGAGTCTTCTCGTCGCTATGGCGATGTTGACACACGAATGCATACGCTCATTCCGGGCAGAGCCTTCTCGTCGCTATGGTGATTATGATACAAGACTGCATTCCTAAGCCTAACGTCGGCTGTTTATATACGATTTGAAACCGGATCTGAGTCAGCATTCCGAGAGAATCTGATGTCATCAAAGACCAATGAGGTTTGACTGTTCTTATCTCTGACCAATAGAAAAATAGTGGGCCTCTCGTGATTCCTGGAAGGTGTACCACAAATCTGCTGAGTCAGCTGATATTCTGCTCAGTCAGAGGGTACCTGGTAAATCTGGTTACAGCTAAAAAAATAGACCGTTATCTGGCACAGCATCCTGTCGTCCTGCATGAACTGCTGAGGTAGTATCCGTTTGGACCCAATGGAATGCGCTATTCCTAGAAGTCTGTGATGCCTTCTCACGGGGTGGTTGGTTGCTGGGTGGTAACAGAGAGGTTACTAGGCAGAGTGGCCTTGTGAGTCATCGTGGCGATGACCGACAGCACGTGGGCTGATACACGACTGGACATGAAGCCAGCGTCAATGACTGACTTATTGGGCGGCGAAGCTATGCATTAAGCTGAGTTGAATTTGGAACTTATATGTTTATAAATTCTGGTAGTTTTTTAGAGAAGTGAACAAAAATCTTTGTCACAGTCCCTCAGGTGATGTTGCACGTGCCGGAGTATTGGGCAGAACACCCATTGCGCAAATTTCCTATTCAATATGGAGAACAATGGTTGATTTCAATCAGGAAGATAATATTTAGAACTTTTTGCTCATCCAATCAGTTGTTACCTGCACTGAAGCAAGAAGCTAACAGCTCGGACAAAGTTTCCCAATTGGCTTGAAAACAGTGCATGTGCACGCGCTCAGATATGACGTCATATCTCAATAACTCTTCTAGGTGTCTAAGCAATTTTTGGAGCAATTATACTGAACATGTTAAGCGACATGTGTGCAAAGTTTCACAGTTGTTCGTTTGACCCATACAGAGATACAGGTTTTGAGCCAGAAAGGGTGTTGACGTACACCTCCTTCGCTGAGCTGCACGTGCCAAAAATGACGTGATAGGACCAAACCAGAATACAGAAACTGACATGTGTAGAAGCAGTGTATTTTGAGCTTGAAAATTAAATAATGTTTTTTGCCACCAACGGTCTTTTTAGCTTAGTTATAAGCCGTTTAATTTCAAGAGGCAAGGGCTGATTTTGCACGTGCATCCTTTGACAAATGTACCTACTGCGGACAACGAGTAGGCGCTGTATCGGTCGCCCACCCAAGGTCATGATCCTGAATCTTCAGGGATTTCTTTTCTGTGCAACAACCTTTTACAACACGCCGGACAGCTTTTTGCACCTTGCCCCCCGGGTATGCAGGTTTATCATTCGAGAAAGCAACATTGGCCACCAACTGGTAGGTACCTAACAGGGAAGTCGTGCTTCCGTTCAGGATCAGCCAAAGGAGATGGCTCATAATATAAAGACCATACCTAAATGGAAGGTGCAGCATGATTTTCAGAAGCTTTAACTTTTGGATGCTGTTAGACTCAGTTATTTCTATTTGTATCTATCAGTAATTAATATAAAGCCAGACGATTACGTTTGAGCTCCTAGTTTGCAATACAGCCACCTGGTAGCGCTAGTGTGTCAATGCTAAGAGATACCCCTATTTTATCCTGCTACGAGCAGGCTGGAGTTCACACTTAAGAAAAAAATGAATGGTGCAGCACTGTTCCTAGACGTGAGGGGCATGATAAGATCATAGGGGCACTATGTTCTGCGATGGGTGACACAGCCTAGTGTTGGTGTCGGCTGATGCACGTATAGTCCTGCTTGATATCTCATACCTTTTCTGGATGTGAGTTATTTTTTGTGGGCCATCAGTTAGGTAAATCAATTTTTGAATGGCTGATTTTTATGATGAGGCGAAAACTGATGAGTCGCATGTTGAAATGAGCCAGAAAAGCTTGGCCACTCGAGCTCTGGTCCAGCTGCGCTATTCGTTCGTTCTTCCTACCGGTGACCTTTCAAACTCTGAAGTTTACGACCTTGTTCAGCCTTTGGCAGGGGCGTAGTCAGGATTTCGCTCAGGGGGAGCGGCGGCCAAAAAGGGCCCCTGAAATTCCGCCAAAAGGGTCTCAAAAAATGTCCACAAGCATTAAAGAACGTTCAGCACCGTTTTTGCGTCAATTAATCTAAAGAAGGTTGCTTTAAACCAGAGTGTCCCTAGGGTATCGTCATAATAAGTCATTTGTGTGCCTACCAAATTGCGTCAGAGCCAGTCGTGCTCGAAAAGCGAAAATCGGCCGTACGTATTTCGTCGTCTTCGGGAGAAACTTCCTTCAAAGATGGATGTCGGGGTGTTGCACTGAGGAGATAATTATGCGTAGAAAAGTTGTTCATTAACCTATCTCTTCGTTGTTGTTTGTTATTTGAGTTTAAGGGCGTGCCAGCCAGTGTGGTCATTTAGCGCCCATTTCGGTTTCGGCTACGCTCATAGTCAATTGGGTATCAGTAACAGTAGGGTAAACTTGCTAATCTAATGATCTAGGTGAGACACAAAGGCCAACAGTCTTGCGTTAAAAAATGAGGTCACGAACTTTGTCTCCTGCTTAACCAGGGCCATGTATGAGCGTAAAACCAATGACTTTCTGTTGTAATCAATCTGTTGTACGAAGAAAGCCGATTACCATTATATCACAAAATGTCCGTAGTCTGAGGAACAAACTGCATACACTTCGCTCTCACGCACCAGAACTCACTGCATATGGTATTATTGCCTTGACTGAAACGTGGCTAAAACCTGATATTGGCGACTCAGAACTACAGACAGGTCTGCCAGATCACGTCTGCTTTCGCCGGGACAGGGACGGACATGGTGGTGGAGTTGCCTGCGCGATCCGGTCGGGACTACATCCGATCAGGAGGTCAGACTTAGAGAATAGCGGCACTGAAGTATGAATGGTTGAGCTGCAGACTCACCCTCGGTTGTTAGTTGCTGTCTGCTACTGCAGCCCAGCTCCGGACCGAGGTATTCTGGCCGCGACTATGGACAATCTGCAGAACGTCAGGACCCATCACCCCGACCTGTCGATGATAGTTATTGGAGACTTCAACTTACCAGACATCCAATGGAACCGGACAACGTCGGGATGGGCGAAAGCCTGCATCACCCGCTCTACTCAAAGAACAACGGACTTCGTCGATTGCTGTATGGTATCTGGACTTCGGCAGCATGTGTGGCAACCTACCCGAGGAGACAACACACTTGATCTCATCCTCTCCACTCAGCTCAACGTTGATGTGGAAGTGATGGACGGTGTCTTTGAATCAGACCATCGGGAGTTTGTGTGCTCAGTTAGAGCTGTTAACGGTCCAGTGCCACTTGTGAACAGAACCACTGCATTCGATTATAAGCATGCTGACTTTGCAGGGCTCAGACGTGCACTTCAGTTGATGCCTTGGTCTGTTCTCGATGGTTATATGTTGATGAGGCGGTAAATCTATTCTATTGTCTTTTGGAAGCTGCCATATCTGACTACATTCCTGTAGTCCGCATTAAAAGGAAATTTCCGCCGTGGTTTGACGGGGAACTAAGGGAGGCACTGAAAGAGAAGGAACTTGCATTCAGACGGTTCAAGCGGAACAAATGTGACAACTTGTCAGACGAGTTCAGGGAGAAGAGAAGTGCTTTTAGGAATATGGCCAATGTTAAATACAGTGAATATATTGCGGGTCTCACAAACGACTTTAACACTAACCCAAAACGTTTTTGGTCTTTCTTAAAGTGCTTAAAGGGAGGTAGGAAGAGTATGTCAGTGTTATCTGCTGATGGCGGTATTGCCACTGACGATAGGGAGAAAGCAAATGTACTGAACCGAGCGTTCGCAAACAGATTTACAGATCCGCGTGTCGCGCACCCTTTGCCGGAGGTGCTAGCTCATGAGCTGCCTGTATTATCTGAGCTACGGTGCAGTGACCAAGAGGTGAAGGCTGTACTGCGTGACATACCAGTGAATAAGGCCTGCGGACCAGACGGTATAAGTGCCAGAATCATTCGTGAGTGCTATGAAGAGCTTTCTGTACCACTAACTAGACTCTTTAATATGTCGTTAGCCAAAGGTGTCTTCCCGAGGAGATGGAAACAAAGCAAAGTTGTTCCCATTCACAAAAAGGGCTGCCATAAAAACCCGGCGAATTACAGACCTGTATCCCTGATTCCCCTTTTAGAAAGGCACCCGAGAAAATTGTAAATACGTCCTTACTGAGTCATGTCCGTCCGTCGCTGTCCCCCACACAGCACGGCTTCATGGGGCGGCGGTCCTGCGCGATCAACCTTGCCACACTTCTGAACGAGGCATGGAGTGCAATAGGCCATGGATCTCAGACAGACTGTATTTACACTGATTTTACGGCAGCCTTCCAGAGTGTTAACCACACACTCTTGCTTCACAAGTTTTATCACTCATTTCACATAACTGGACCTGCCTGGAATTTGGTCTCCTCCTATTTGCATGACAGAGCTCAGCGTGTCATTGTAAATGGAAAATGCTCTGACTGGACGGCTGTAACCTCAGGCACGCCGGAGGGCGGATTGCTGTCTCCCATAATATTCGCCATGAATATCAATGATCTTCCGGTCCAAATTAATTCGCACTGTCTCATGTTTGCCGATGATGTCAAAATTTTTCGAACAATTAACTCTGCGGAAGACGCAGTCGCTTTGCAAGATGACCTGAATCACTTGATTAGATGATCCCATTCCTGGAAACTAAATTTGACCCCCTCAAAATGTAACGTCATTTAGGATGACTCTGAAAAAGCTCCCAATTCATACTAACTATTTCGTCGGAAACACTGCCCTTGAGTATGTGGACACCATCAGGGACTTTGGTGTTATTCTGGATAAGAAGCTAACGTTTGCACCTCATATTGATTCAATAGTTAAAAAAGCTAACCAATTCCTTAGTCTTTTGATCAGATCTTTCCAAAAAGCAAGAGATAGACGTGGTGCTGGGGGAGGTATCAATTTGGCCTCCGTGCGGGCGTCTGATTGCGCGCATGTCAGATCAGTATTAGAGTACCGCAGCGGTGTATTGGCAGGGGCTGCAGGCTTTCACCTGGATCGTGTTGAGAGTGCAGCATAAGTATTTGAAATGGTTGAATACAACAGCTCTGAACCCCAGCGCTTCTGGGTCTCTTATCTATAGTAATTTATTGTTGGGCCAAAGGACTGTATCACTTTCTCCTCGAAGGCATCAACACGACATTATGCTTGCTTTTAAAATCCACCGCGGCATGATTGGCTCCTCTATTTTACTTAATGCTTTCCCTCTTTACGTACCGGCAAGACAAGGAAGAAACAACCAGCTTTTGAGCATCTCTTTTGCGAGGGTGAATATTGTGAAGGATAGTCTGTTTGGTAGCGTCCCGCGAGTGGTAAATGAGTTTTTAAGTAGGAGTCCAGGTGCAGACCTGTTTCACCAAACCCTGGGTGAATTTAAATCCTCCGTGACGAGATATGTAGGATGTCAACTGAAAGATGTTTACAACTAAAGCGGTGATTTTATATAATTATAGTTGTCATAGAATTAGAACTGCCTAACTGTATGATTTTTTAATCTGGTACGAATCTCAGTTAAAATCTCCTGCATCACCCTTTTTTTTTTTTTTTTTTCCTTTAACTTTATAGAATCCTTACTTCTCTTTCGGTACAAGATTGGGAAACAAGGTTCATACTCAACTTAGGCTAAGCTCATCATCACTTAATGCTCACAAGTACTCCCAGGGCAAGACAGATTCTCCTGCTTGTACGTGCGGTTACCCTCGGGAAGATACCAAACACTTTCTCTTATCCTGCCCACTTTTCAATGACATCAGAACCGTATTATTCCGTGACCTTGACACCCTGCTGAGGACAAATTTCCAAAGTCTACCTGTATCCACGCAATGCAAAATTCTGATCATGGGACCCGACCAAGGACATCCATCCAGTAAACCCATTGCCAACAGTGTTCAACGCTTCATATTGAGAACCTGCAGACTGCACAGGAACGCTAACCTGCAATAGATAGAAAGGACATTTGATCCTATTAAAAACAAAAACCGCGTAATTAGCCTCGTGGGAGTCGCAGCCTCATCACTTCATCCGAGTTGGCGGTGTGGGTCGGGGCGTGTGGCGCCGTGGTTGGATTGGGGATGTGCTGACTTTCTACTCTATGCATACAACGAAACAGTTTTAATACAACTTAGCTAAATATAGTTCCCATTATATGTAATGAACGTGTGTTTATGATTGTAAATTTGTGTTGTGAGTGCTAGGATTGTTCCTAAATCTGTGTATATACTTGTTTGAGTTAATGTAGGTATGTGCGTGTATGTGTGTAAAATCGTAGTGAAAGGCACCACGTTTTAAGCGCGATAGCGCTTTTGTGCCAATCACATTACCAATTGTCATAAATTCGGTTTCTATTCGAAATATATGGCCATCATCATCATCATCATCATCATCATCATCATCATCATCATCATCATCATCATCATCATCATCATCATCATCATCTGTTTTAGCTCTATGACTATCATGTTTATTGTTTTAGTTATGTTTTTTAGGAATTGACTTTATCTGTGAATGGGAGACGCCGCCCGTTGACAATGTACCAAATAAATGAAATGAATGAAATGAAAAACGCGCACAACCATGTCTGAATCTCTGCCAATCAGATCAGTCAGCGTGAACGCTCGCTGCCGATCCCCAAACTGCTCCTTTCTTTCCCTTGCGTATCTGGGACATGAGACCAACACATGTTTCACGGAGAGAGGGGAGCCGCAGCGACGGCAAAGTGGTCGCGCGTCCCCGCACAATAAATATAAATCCGGGGTTCATAATAAAACAAAAGCACAAATATTATTCTGTGGTTGGCCTGATTCTTCTTATGATTGGCCTGTGATGCTACGATAACGGCGAATAAGAAGTCCCTATAAGCTTTACATACAGAAGAAGAAACATTTCTCCGCAAATGTGCGCTTCCCCATGCATTTCCAATGGAGAGGCCTATAAAAATTTTACATAAAAACAAGATATCACTTTGGTGGCGCCTAGCCTGGAGGGGTTGCACATTGTAGAAACTAAGGAGGTACTTTTAGTCCAGCACAGCACTGGCAGGCTCAGTATGGTTGGCTAGCCACGTGAGGAATTTATGCTGAACCCTATCCACGCGAATGAGATGACATTTTGCTGTCCCGCCCCAAATGACGGAGCAGTATTCAAGAATTGACCGAACATTTGCGTTGAATACGGGCACGGCCGCACGCTTGTCCAGTTTGTGTCTGGGGGAAGCTGACTGGAAGGCTCGAATGAGAAGGCCTAATGCCTTATCGGCTTTTATTACTATGGAATTTATGTGCGCCTGAAAGGGAGTTTTTGGTCCAGAATGACGCCTAGATCTCTGATGGTGTTGACGTTTTCCAGAATTTCGCCGTTGATTTGGTAAGATGAAGGGATGAAATTGCGTTTTAGAGTGATTTTGAATGCTTAACATTTTGATGCGTTAAGCTTCAGCTTCCAGTTGCCAGTTTGTGTCTGGAAGCTGACTGGAAGGTTCGAATGAGAAGGCCTAATGCCCCATCGGCTTTTAGTACTATGGAATTGATGTGCGCCTGAAAAGGGAGTTTGTAGTCCAGAATGACGCCTAGATCTCTGATGGTGTCGACATTTTCCAGAATTTCGCCGTTGATTTTGTAAGATGAAAGGATGAAATTGCGGTTTAGAGTGATTTTGAATGCTTAACATTTTGATGCGTTAAGCTTCAGCTTCCAGTCTGCTGCCCAGCGCGCAACCGCATCCAAGTCATTTTGAGGTGTAATGACGTCATTTTGGGTGCCAATTTGACCGAAAATTTTCATGTCATCGGCAAACATCAAACAGTGTAGAGATTACAGATGGTAAATCATGCACGTAGAGAAGGAACAACGAAGGTGATATATGCCCGCCTTCCGGCGTCCCCGAGACAGCCGGAGTCCAGTCGGACATCTTGCCATTTAACACCACTCTTTGCTTCCGCCTCCCGAGGTGCGATGTGAGCCATTTCAAATCTTGTCCTTCCAGGCCATACATACATCGAAGTTTATAGAGCAGTAGGCGATGATTTACACCTTGGAAGGCACTGGAGAAAGCTGTGTAAATCACATCGGGCTGAGACTTATCTTGAATGGCCGCCCATCCATGTGCAAGGAAGGATTCCAGATTTGAAGCGCAAGATCGATGCTGTATGAACCCGTGTTGAGTGTCCGAGAGAAGAGGTCTGACGGGCTGATAAATCTGATCGCTGACTATTTTCTCAATCACTTTTGCACACAAAGTTCATAATGAAACCGAACGATACTTTTCTGGATATTTTCTAGGGCCTTTTTTATAAATGGGGACAATACTTGCCTCTGCCCACTGTTCTGGAAATATACAGTCAGCCAGTGATAAGCGGAAAATCTTGCACAGAGGAACGGCTAATTCCACAGCACACTCCCCTAAGAATGCGAGCGCTTAGGCCGTCAGGGCCACAAGCTTGTGTGCCATTTGAGTACCGTGTGTGACCGTTTGACTCTAACACCGAAATCCCCTTCACCTGCTTAGAACACTTTAGAAAAGACCAAAATCGTTTCGGATTCTAGACAAAATCACCCGTGATGCCCTGCAGGTACTCAGAGTAACTCCTACCAGATACACGTTTGAACAGGGCACGATTTCGCACGAATTCCAACTTCACTCGCTCACCGTCAGGCTGACGTTTCATGCGCTCAAAAGCTGCCTGTTTTAGCTTAAGGGCGCGTCTAACTTCTGCAGTAAACCATGGTGGGAAACGTTTTTTGGGCACAATGTGGGGACGTGATCACGTATCGCTGCGTCTACAAGAGTGTAAAATATCGATACAGCCTCATCAGTTTCTAAGTTATCCAGCAGATTCCATGGTGAAGCTTGAAGAGTGTGACAAAGTCCATCAAAATTGGCGCGGCGGTAGTTCCGGGCGACGAGCAGGTTACACGAACTGGAGGCGAGGATCTTGAAGCGAAAGATACCACTACTTCATCCTGGTCGGAAGTGATACTGCTCGTTCGCGGCCGTGGTGACGCCTCACATATGTGTCTCGTTAGCAATAATAATAAAAATTCGGGGTCCTGGTTGGCGTCGTTACCAACTGTGTTAGGCCAAGCACCTCACAAGTCTCAATGAAACGGATGCCTCGGCCAGAATTTCTCACTAGCATTGGTTGGGAGTTTTCGTCTTCACCAGGAAGCCACTGCAGTTCAGGCAAATTAAAATCGCCCATAACCAGAAGTGGTCTCTCTTCTGATAGCGCTGCGAGGCACGAACCAATCCGTTCCAGTAACTAATCGTCACTGGGTGGTCGATAGCACTCGACAATGATCCTGCTGGGCTTTGCGAGCTGTATAATCAGAGTCTCTGTGTTCAAATCTGGGTGGGATCGTTTTTTAGGAAGCAGGGATGAGCGGACAGCGCAAGCGACACCTCCAACACTCCCTCTGTCACGCCCAAACCAGATGTGGTCTGGCAGGGTGGCACCGAGCTCGGCGTCTCCAACATCGTCGTCCAGCCATGTTTCTGTGAAAGCAATTAAGTCGTAAGACTGGAACACCAGGTGACAGATTCCACAGCAGCACGCATCCGCCCCATCTTACTTCGCAAACTCTGTGTATTGTGCAGAAGAGCACTAAACTTTATAGGTCGTTCACCAACAGAAGTCTCTCCTTCCCCGTACTGGCCCGGGATTTATCTCGACATCGCCAGCGATCTTCAGGAGACGACAGCACTGGTAGGTTTCCACAGCTTTGCCGTCGTAGCGCGTCCTTGTTCTGAAATAACGACCCGAGCGCCGAAACCAGACGAATGACAACTTGAAGTTCAGAGTTGTCCCAACAGATGGCTCCATTGTCGCTATAGCCCAGTGGGGACTCCGGTCAACCGATGAAGCTGCCGTGGCTGATAGCAGCTGGTGGTGGGCCGTCGATCACCCTGCAGCTTGCGCAATAAGGAGCAGCAGCAGCAGCGAAGTGGCCAAAGACACCGCGCTGTTCGGGTCTCGAACCGAGCTCGCCGGTGTAGTACGCGGATGCTTTACCCGCTCGGCTACGGCGCCACGCTGGATGCCGGGCGTAGTTAATGCAGGGAATCTGTTACCCGGATCAATCATTGTCGGGGCCTCGGCCGCCATGCTTGTCACGGGTCGCCCTCAACCACAACCGACTCTTAAACACCTATTGTCGGTTGTGCACCCTTCAAAACTGAAACACAAATTACTGTGAAGCTAGAACACTTCAGGCATATCACGAGCAGACAACAACGTGCAACGTGCAAAAAGCCGAGAATCGTGGAACTTTCACCGTGCGTCCCACAGCCCGCCACACTCCATGCTATGACGTCACAGGTAACTCCATCTCCATAGCTAGCGTATCTATAGCGTATCTATAGCTAGCGTACTAGATCCATAGCTAACGTAGATATACATTTTTGGTTCTAAAATGGACCATTCCTTTTCGGCAGGAAGTTCAAGATTTACTGACCGGACTGATAAGTAAATATTTGCTAACATTTTGAACGCGTTATATGCAGGTCATTTATAGGGATTATTCAAATCACCGATATTCGTTTTCGTGTTCATCTTTCTAAACAAAAATGCATCGGCTGTTTTCAAACAAATGCTTCACACTTTCAGAGAATGTCTCGTTTTCGACCACGCACCACCGAACGCGGGATTCGACTGGAGATGGTCCATGAAGCTGAAGTGAAGGCCAAATATGCAGAAGTGTTCGCATTAGGATGCTTTTTATAGTACAAATAAATCGTTGAAATTCATACGGTTTCAACATGGTACAATTGACCCCCGGTGCTGTTACAATTGACCCGCTGTTACCATTGCCCCTCACATGCGGTCTCACATGGGGTCAATTGTAACAGCTGAAGTAAATTTTTAGAAGTCAAATTTTGACCCCTAATATATCTTATTTTGAATTCTTTCTACGTCTATCACATTGAAAAATCTTCAAAGTTGATGCAAATATAATTATAAGTGCTCTAACTTAAAGCACTATTTCTCCAGAACCAGAAATGTGAAATTTGTTACAATTGACCCCAGTCTCCCCTACTTCTGGCTCAACGTTAAGCGTCGAATGAGTGTACGTCTGGCTGCTGAAAAGCATCATCAATAATTAATTGCCTACCTGAAAATACAAACCCTGGGCACGTACCCTTGACCTAAGCGCATCAATTTTGACTCGCGTCGATTGGTGAAAAATTTTGAAAAGCAATCGAATTTTTGTTTTACTTATAGGCTTACAAAGTCAGAAGTTCTCTAAGCCCGACGTGTAATCCACATCCATAAAGAATAGGCCTGTGAAACATGTTTCGATAATATTGTGTTTTGCTGAGGTCGGATGAGCAGATGTACTATGTAGGATAAGGCCAGAGTTTGTTGGTTTTATGAAGAGCTCTGTCTATGTAGTAGTGATTTCGCCATGTGTTTCTACTGTGCCTTAAGTATCCAAATAGGGCACCCCACTTCCACTACCCGTGTGCTCCATGGTAAATTTTAGGTGTGGATGTCTACTGTTCATGTAGCTAAGAAAGTCATCCAAAGCTTCCTGCCCATGCGAGAAGATACCTGCATAATCGCCAATGTACCCTACCAAGAACTCTGGTTTGACAGGACATGTAGCTAACGTATTGGTTTCAAACATATCTAAGAACAGTATGGCCAAGGCAGGTGCACAGGGATTCCCCATAGCTAACCCTAATTTTTGACGGTAGTACTGATCCCCAAATGAGAAAAACATTGTCACTCAGACACTGGTCGAGAAGTTTAGAAATGTCGTCTTTGGTCAGGCCAAAAGTATCGATATTCTGTGAATGATTGTCTAGCTTTGTTTCTACCGCTTTGATAGCCTCAGGAACGGGAATGTGTCCATACAAATTCACAACGTCTATTCTGAAGAAAATACCACCTGCTGGTATGCCTTCTGACTGAGTGTGATTTGAATCTCCTCAAAAAGTCGTTCGTATCCCAAATATGCGTAGGCACAAACTGGAGAAGTTGATTAAGTATTCTCTCGAGCAAGCAGTCTGTTTTCGCTGTTGGCCCACCACAGGCAGATGGGCGTTCCAGCACAGATCGACCAGGCCCCTACATAGCATAGTCTCGGATTTCGTTCAAATTTCATCCACTGGGTTGTCAGGAGCGTCGAATCCTGATCTGAGATTATATCTTTCCTCAGACGTGCGGTTTTGGCGTTATAGCTTGAAGAAAACGGTGAAAACCGCCGATTTCGTCAAAACATGGCGAAATAAAACGATTTTGTTCAGCCCCAGCTTTCATTTCTTGGCTTCAAATGACACGGGATTAGATTGAGCATGCAATACCTAAAGTTGGAGCATCTCGTTTTTTATTCAAAGTTTTCAAATTTTTAGAGATGCTTCGATCTTTTTTTCAACGATTTTTCCAAAATGTGGCCAGTAATTCCCCTGAAAGGTATCAATAGCAAAAATGCGAATCCATATCTCCTCTATTTAGTGAGGTCAATAATTTGTTGCGTTCTAGACTCAATCAATGTGTAATTAGCCATAGAATGACGCCATGCGCGCAAAAATCGGCCGTCCGGCGCGCCCGGCCGTCGTCGGCGCGGCCGCCGGTGCGTGGGCACGGGCAACAGGTTGATTCGGGAACGTATGAACTCTTGCATTCGTGATTAAAGGTGGAAAATAAAAGCAGAAACACGTGTTCAATAAAATGGTGCAAATCGATGCAATTTTATTTCGGTCAAGGTTGTACGACTCGCCATATCTTAACGTTTCCCATAAAATATATTACGGATTTGAGTCATAAATTTGGATTTTGAAAATGAAGAGACTTGTGCATTTATGCAATCTTGGTCTGTTTTGCGTGCGTGCTGAATCGTCATCGTATCCAAAACGGATGAACCTTCACCGCAGTTGTGCGGTCTCCACTCCGGTGTGTGCGTCAGTGCCTGTTTGTGTTGTTGGCGAGCGCATTGGGCAGTTCGGTGTGAAGTGGAGATAAGGCATGGCTTCAAGGTGGTTACTTCGTTTCGGACGCCAGTTTTCTGCTGTCGGTGTTGGTGTTCACACTTTTGTGCGACATAGGAGTGGTAGAATGCCATGGGATAAGAAGACGTATTGTGCTGACTAGAGGATTTACATTTTCTAGAGTATTTGTGCCGGCGTCAGTCCCGGCGCCGCGGCGCGCCGGCAGGCCTCAACTGGTCCCGGCAAGACCCGACGTGGTCCTGGCATTTGTCCCGGAAAAAATCGGGTTGATCGGAAAAATTTGCAGCCTTGTCATATACTTTTCAACCAGTGACTTCGATGTTCTATTTCAGCCATGAATTATGTGTAATTGCGCTATTTCATTTCATTTTCGAATGGAGCTTATTACAACTAAATTAGACCTTGTATTGCCGTGCCAGCGTTAACCCACCCAAAACCCCCTGGATCGAGAAGAGATCTCCAGCCATTAGGAGATCTCATTAGAGATCTCCACACAGCTATATTAGGTTATTCGTTCATCAAATAGGGAAAACTAACTTAATTGGTTAAAAATTCACTAACTGGTTGATTTGACCAATTAAGATTGCGACAAGATTAATTTAAATCTGATATAGGAACCAAGGAACACAGGTCCTAGTTACGACCATCACGCTCTCCAATCCTCAGAGGTCTCGGCACGGTCCCGGTACAGATCCAGTTGATCACGGCAAAGCCTTGGCCGCGCCCATCATCCGGTCCCGGCTCCGGGACACCGGGACCAAAAAAGAACCTCTGGTGCTGATCCCGTCGAGTGTTCTCCGCAAAAGACGCCTACTTACAAGAGAAAGTAAATTCAAATTCGGAAAATGTCGCAATTGCTCAAGAGGAACCAGACAGCAGCCGGAGGCAGTTACTGAAGAGCTGCTCGCTGCGGAGACACAATCATCATCGACTGACTCACTGGAGGCCCCAACAGTTTCAGCTGAAGTCGGTGTTTCCCATGTACTGCCGCTGTTGGACGGGACTACCGTCAGAACAAATAAGCCTTTAGTTGAACTGATGCTTTGAAGTTGGTTTATTCTTCGCTGTGTGGTTTCAATTTCTTATTACCGTTTTCGAAACATAATAGGATGTGCTTGGGGTTTGTCATTTTATTTCAGAACAAAAGTGGTAAACGTCAAGGGCAAACGTCCATCCCAACTGTGAACCAAAGTAGGTCACTTTCATGCCTCGATAGAAATTAGAGCTGTATTTTGATATATTGATTCAGCCTCCTCTGCCTCCTCCCAATGCCACTAAATATAATACACTACTGTCATAACATAGCCCTTCAGCTATGAATTCGCTTCCCTAGACCCTGGACCTGAATGATGTTGATTACACCTTGCTTCAAAACACATACTTTATCACGTATGTTGTTGACGTTCCTTACTCTTAATGAAACCTTACTGATGCCGAAAACAAAAGATGAAAGAAAAAGAAAGACTAGAAAATATTTTTTGTCAACGGCACACCCTTACCGTAGGGAAATTGCCACAATACCATGTGCTTTGTAGATGAATGTTTCCCTGGCAAAAACGAACTTCTAATCCATAGTCTCCGCTGAGCAGCACACGCGTGCGTGTCGTCGTTTGGCCGAAGTGTCAGTCGGCTATCGGTGGGGCGCGCCGGGCGGCCGATTTTCGCGCGCATGGCGTCACTCTTTGGCTGATTAGACATCAATAAATTAAAGAACGCAAAATTTAATAGACGTTAGGGGAAAGCACAGACACAGGGAAACATTTTTCCTCCAGGTATTTGTAGGGTGAATCACTGGCCACACGTCGAAAAAAATTGTTTCAGAAATTGAATACAAATTTCCAAAAACTTCCAAAACTTTTGTTTACAACACTAAATTCTCAAAGTTGGACAACAGAATGTTAGATACAATCAAATTTTAAATGAACATCAATAATGAAGGACTACACAGAAAATAAGTATTATTTGCCACCATGTTTGGTCAAGAACACGGGTTTTCACGATTTTCAGCAAGCTGCAACTCTTAAACCCGTATTTTGAGGAAAGAAATGTTCTCACATCTGAATTCTACGCCACTGATAATCCTGTGTACGAAGTTGGAAGGAAATCTGAGACTATGCTAGGTTTAATCCAGGTGGTGCCTGGTCAATTGGTCCTGGAACGCCCCAGATATGAATGGCCTGAGAGGAACTAATGGTTTGCGAGCCTTCGGCAAGCCATAAAATACGGGGGTTCTACAATGCGCGGGTATTAATTCTATGCTTGTTCTATCCAGCAGTCTGCCCCTAGTGATGGTCTTGAGCGTTTTGGCTTCCACATTCTGAACAGGATTCCTTCTTAGCCTTTCATAGCTCTCTGTGTCATCTCAGATGGTGTTTAACTTATTTAGATAGGCCTCTTTGTCTAGGATTACAAAACCCTTACATTTTTCGCCCTGTTTAACAATAACATTTTCGTTTTTTTGCGAGTTCACGGACAAGGTTACATTGATCAGCCGATACATTTTGGATTGCTTCTCTGTGACTTTTATACGTATGCCTCTAGAAGACCATTTCATCCAGTTTTTATACGTATCCCTCTAGAAGACCATTTCATCCAGCTTTTATACGTATGCCTCTAGAAGACCATTTCATCCAGCTTTTATACGTTTGCCTCTAGAAGACCATTTCATCCAGCTTTTATACGTTTGCCTCTAGAAGACCATTTCATCCAGCTTTTATACGTTTGCCTCTAGAAGACCATTTCATCCAGAAAAACGCGGAAACCCGAGGTCTGGCTATACACTATGACTGAGATTTTGAGGTTTGAGTAACCTCATTCTGACGAAGGGCTGTGCCCGAATATATAATCTAAGTATATCTTATACCCAGGATTCGAGGGGACAGGCCACTATATACCTTGTCCCTCGTCTTTTTGCGATTTGGGTTTTCGTGCGATTTGGGTGCTCGACAGACCTAGTATAAGCTACTTCTCCAAGTAAATGATCGCTCTCCTGGGGGAGGGAGTGGGAGTGAATATTATTTTTCTCAACAGACCTAGTGTAAACACTTTTTTCAAAACTTTATCCGGCCTTTGGGGGCCAAAAGATAGTTTGGCCCCCTCCAGCGCTTTGGGGGGGCATGGCCGGAATGCCCCCTGCGTCCGCCAATGGGCTTCAAGGACTTCAATTGGCTGATTACTCACCGTGACGTCAGCGCTGTCGTCACACCAACAGCTGACAATTGTGGCCGCCTGGCTGGGGTAGATTCGGGGTACATTTCGGGTAGGTTTTTAGCTTTTCTCTACGGAATTTCTGAGTTTCATAAAGGGAATGTGGCACCTTCATAGCATGATTTTAACTGAGATAGCCAAAGTTGTAAAGCAAGTCGGAAAACCTGGTACTCAATAAATCATTTGTCTTGGAACTCGAGATTTCCGTAGAAAAGAAGCTAAAGCCTACCTGCAATGTACCCCTCATGTACCCTTAGCAGAAGGCTACAGTTGTCATGGCTGTTGGTGTGACGACATATGCTGAAGTCACGGTGAGCATCAGCCAATCGAAGCCCTTGAAGCGTTTCGGGTATAGTAGTGGTTGCCTGATCATGACATCATCCACAGGCAGTTATTGCTTTCTTTCCCTAGAGGAGTATTTAAAAAAATCAGAATATTGAGCTTATTTTACATTTTTCAGAGAAATAATGAGTGGTTTCATTATTGACGGCTAAAAGTACGCCAAATTACACTAAATTCCAGGATTCGACCAAGGTGCCACATTCCCTTTGAGCACATGACGTTGAGCAGCAGGGGCTGACCAATATCCTCTATCTATCTTTCAAGAATATTCCGAGTCCGCTGATAGCTGTATGCTGTTTTTAGACGGGTATCAATTACTAATCATGCCCAGGTGTTTTTTGTCGCTCTGCCACTACACAAAAGTTGTGTTCAGACTAAAATTAAAGATTCCTACGTCATCTGTGTGAAAAAGACTGAACGCTTTGCAGAAAGCACCAACAGTTTTGCTTATGTCCCCTACAAATTTGTAAATTCCAAAAAAGACTCGCCTTTGTTCAGAATGTTGTATATTTACCGTTATTCGCTCGGTGTAGATAGGTCGAGTTGGGAACAAAACCTGGTGCTCTGTCACCCAAAGCGCCTATTCGACTACAAAAAAGTCCAGATGGAGACGCTCCGTTTCATCGATACTTGTCTGCACAGATACATTTTTAGAAATTCTGTCGCTGCATGGTTCCGCTTTTTTGTCAACGTTGTTATAAACGTCTCGAAAACAGGCAAAATCTGTCCCAAATCTGCCTTCATGTTACCAAGGACTGCCCCCCAAGTGGTAGATTGGCCGCCCCCGAGGCTTTGCCCCCTCCCCCTCTTTAGCAAGATCCTGGATTCGTCCTTGTCCCTGACAGGTGTGGGCATCATGTAAGCACAAGTGGGTAGCACAGCGCAGCGTCAGTCTTTTTTAGCAGTGATCTCGTCGCTATGGCATTCTGTATTTCATAAGCGCTGCCACCAGCAAAAAGTGAGGGGGTCCAGCCAATATTCAGCCTGGTGCTGAGAAAATACTCGTTCATTTAGAACCAACAACTCATTGGATTTGGGCTAATTGTTGCCACCCGCACTGACTGGTTACCCGACTGGCAGATCTGTTCCCAGTGTTGCCGAAATGGGGTATTCTTTGAATGAGAGGTGGGGTGCCGCCTGTGTAAGTAGCATTTGTAAGCCACTGGCAGCCGGTGGGGCGGCTGCAGTGGTTTGAGAGACGCTGGTATTCGGATGACAGCGAGCCATGTCTGGCCTGTATACAGTTGGAGCCAGGGGCGTAGCCAAGGGGGAGCGGCTAGGGCGGCCGCCCCAGTGGCGGATCCAGGGGGGCAAAAAGGCAATTGCCCCCCAAACGGAAAAGCTCGGGGCAAAACTATGTTGTTGCCGGGCAAAACTATGTTTTTGCCCCCCCCCCAAAGCGATCGACCTCCTTTTTCCCCGACTCCTTTTTAGCTTGTAAGCAAGATTTTGGTGCTTCAACTCTCAACTTCAAACAGAATTAGTAAAGTTCAGTGTAAATATTGGGGATTGGATAGGAAAAAAATATCTTGAGTCCATATTTTTCACCCCGTAGAGTTTTTCTTTGCTTTTCGTCTCCAGAAAGATTCTTTCCCAAAATCCTACCGAAAAGGCATATTGTAACGCAATTTTGCACTGCACGACGTTTTTTTTGCTTTTCGACTTTGGTTTAGCTCTCCCACACCATCCGGCTAGATCCGCCACTGGGCCGCCCCTCCCCCCTGAGGGCCCGGAGGGCCTCCTGAGGATACCGGCCGCGCGAAGTGTGGCCCGCTCGCACTATGCTCTGGAGCGAAATATGGGACTTCATACCAGACAGGGCCCTCTTAAGCCATCTCCATCAGGCCATTTTTTAACATGTTAACTGGGGGGCCATTTGCTCCCCCCAGTCGGCCGAAATTCCCCCCCCAGTGGCCGGAAATTGGCTCCCAGTGAAATAGACTGGGAAATGACTTAAACTTCAACAAATGCAAACTCACCTAACGAAAATACGACAGAACACCACCTGATAATAGTAATTTAGTTTTATGCCTGGTGCCAAATTGGCAATTCACAAAAATTGTGTTAAAACATTTCCATCCGTGGCTGTCTCCTCCATCGAAGACGAAACAAAGCGCGTAGTTATGGGAAATCCCGGCAAAAGCAGTCTCGGCATCAACTAATAACAACGCTGGAGATGAACACTGGCCTACAACCGAGCAAACATCATGTTCTATCCGACCAGAAGCCCATATCCCAGCCAGAATCGTGAGATTGTATGATACTCTCATTTCAAACGCGGTCAGTTGTGAGCGCTTAGAGCTCGTTCGTGGATTAGACGAGACACGGTGTAGTCGAAGTGCGTAAGACTGGTTGCTGGTGTGGCGGTGTGAAGTGCTTAGCCTTTTTGTTTATTATTGTGGTGGTAGCGTACATAAACGTCACCGGAAAAAAGTGAGGGGGCCAGCCAAACTTCAACCTGATGCTGACAACAAACTTTTCACGTTAGTACCAAAACTGTTTGAATTTGGGGTCCTCGTTGCCTTCCGCAGTGGCTGGTTATACAAATTTCCGGTTTTCTCCCATTTTGACTGATACCAGTAAATTTCTGGCAAAAAAGTGGGCGAGGGGGCAGGCTCCCTGGTCCCCTTTTCCGAGGCTTGTAGCATACTTGAAATTTCTAGTGAGATCGCTGCATCAATTTGTTCTGCAAAGTCGATAAGTTGTTAGCTGGCCCTTCTTATCGATTCCTAGATGTTAAAAATTGGGAGAGATTATACATTCGGCCACAGCCCTTCGTTAGAATCATCAAACTGTCTCCCGAGAAACCCTTCCACCAAGGAAAGAGCTGGCGACGCCATATGACCCTGACAGTTGGTGCGTCAATAAGCCTAAAAAATTATTAACTGGTTTGTGTACTACATTCCGTAGATGATTTTGACAGCAACAGCCACACAGCATAATAGGTATGTACATAAAAACTTATCTCGATTTAACCTATAAACCACTTGTTTTCGATACTTACGTAATATACTTACCTTACCTTACCTTAATGGTTTAGGAATCCCTAAGGCCTCTCGCGAGGCCTCTGTTCTTACTTACCTTGCCACACTCATAAAGAAAAATAAGAAAAGAACATTTTCATTTGGAATACGTTGCGGCAGCGTCAGGGCTGCCGGGTTGGCCATTTTGTGGCCAAATATCTTGAATTGGGCCTATTTGTCGTGTGTGGTCCCGCGATTTTTCCAGTTACCCCTTTCTTGGAACCTGGCCGTTTTGCCCCTTTTTCTAGCAGCTGGTACCTAAGCTATTTCTGGTTTGTCCCTTGTATAAATATGGCTTCTTTTGACCTCTTCCGCTCTTGAATACGATATTTTGACACCGAAAAAGCATCAGGGCAGCAGAAAAACTAGTATGATGGTGGGAGGGAGGGAGAGAACTTTGTTAAAAATACGATCCACAAAAATGATGGCCATCGAAAACCGGACGCAAAGGATGCAGTACTATAGGCGCCCTTTGGATGAAAAGTTGATGGCAAAGTACGCCCTCTGACTCAGTTTGAGGCTCCGCATTTCCCCACTTACCAAAATCCTAGATCCACCACTGTTCAAGAGCAAAAAATGCATATTTGGAAAAGAGAGAAAACTGCTAGCGGGGAGTGGTGTGGCCAAGATGATTAATGATGCTAACAAATGTTCTGGTTACGTGGATAAAATAATTTGATGGTCACGCGGGATTGGAAGGGCACCCTTGGCTTCCTATTAAATGAGTAGTGTGCTAAAAAATTGCGTCAAGTCAGTATCAAACTGTCAACAATTAGTTTTAAACATTGATTCAAGTCGTTTTTCTGTGGGCTTACGATCACTGCTAGTTCAGTTCAGTTCAGTTTAGTATATTAAGAAACAATCCACACAAGGTAAAAACAATGGGGTGGCTTTTCGTGTTTCCGCGTCAGTCATTAAAAGAAGGCAACGCTTAAGATAAGATAACTGGGGATAAAAGACAAATAAAATCATGCATACAGAGTAAAATCGCGCATAAAATCACACGTAAAACAATTACGATCACTGCAACTTTCTCAGCTGTCTCTCCAGCAGCATACACCTTACCTTACATCGGGGTTGTTTTAGCCTCAAATTTAGCTTTTGTGGTATTTGTTTGGCTATTTTGGTGAAAACAAAATTCTGCCCCTCTTTGGCTTTTTTCTAACTAGGTTTGACCTTTTCCGCCGAAAGAAACTTGGCAGCCCTGGGCAGCACCTATAATCTGGAATAACATGGAATAAAACAAAAATTGATAACATGTTTTTAACACTAGCGCGTCTAATTTTGAATAAAACCCCCTCAAAATGGGGTATTGATCCCCTGAAGACACTATAATGGCCAGCAAAAGAAATGCCCCCCCCCACTGACTTTTCCCTATGCCCTGATCTCCAGCTCTCTATTCTGTGATAATTAGGGCTGTTTTAACCCATCAAAACCGTCAGTAAAAAGGTACCCTTTAAACCACTGTTGGTCAGGGCCCCCTATCCAAGGTAGGGCCCATTTTGGTCAGATAGACCCTGTTTAATCGATAAAGCCAAGATGGCTAGCGGGACTATTTGAGCAAAAGGGCCCAATGCGACTCGCAGGCTGTCAGATCCCGGTCTATAGCCGCCAGGGACCTGTCTGACCAGCTGGGTCCTCTTTCAGTGAGGAGGCTGTGTGGCTAGTAGGGACCATTTTAGCCCACAGGGCCCAGTCTGACAGTCAGTGCCATGTTTAACTAGAGAAGCTTTTGAGCTCGTGTAACCGTCTAGTCTCCGCAGGGCCCTCTGGTCAGCTGGGCCCTCCACATAGTAGTAACCAAGTAGAAGCGGCTGCTGCGTTGGCCCCCTTGAGGGCCCGGAGGGCCCTTCGAGGATAGCGCGAAGTGCGGCCCGCCCGCATTATATTATACTCTGTGACCTGTTGTGGAATTACATGCCCAATAGGGCCCTCTTAAGTCCTCTCCAGTACTCAATTTCTGTGACAAGTAGGGCTTTTTACCACAGGGTCCTCTAAACCACTATCAGCCCCCCCCCCACCCAAGACCGTCGTTGACAGTAGGACTATCTCTGGTCAGCCAGACCATCTTCAACCGATAATACCGCTATGGCCAGCAGGGCTTTTGGAGCACGGGGCCCACTGCAAGTCGCAGGGTCAGCTAAAACCCTCAGGGCCCTGTCGAACCAGCTGGGCCCTCTTTAAGTAAGGAGGCCACTGTGACTTGCAGGGATTGTTTTAGCCTACAAGGCCCACTCTGACTGTGAGGACCCTCTTTATCTAGCAAAGCCTCTGAACTAGTATGGCCGACTATTTTCCAAAGGGCTCTCTATAGCTAGCAGGGCCCCTCCAGAGGCGTAGACAAGGAGAGGTGATTGGGACGGTGGCCCCCCTGAGGGCCCCCTCAAGGACGCGCTGCCCCTACCAAATCGTACTCTGACCCGCCGTTGAACTTCATGTCAGACGGGGCCATCTCAAGCACTCCACAGCACTACATTCTGTGACAAGAAAGGCCCTTTGAACCATTGAAACTCTTTTAAAAGAGGGTCCTCTGAACCACGTGGATCCCCAGGGCCCTGTGTCGACATTTGGGCCCTGTCTGGTCAGGTGGACCCTCTTTAACGATAAAGCCACTTTGGCCAGCAGGGTTTTTTGGCCGCGGGGCCCACTGCGAGTCCCAGGGCCAGCTAAAACCATCAGAGCCCTGTCGGACCTGCTGGGCCCTTTTTAGATGAGAAGGCCATTGTGGCTAGCAGGAACCACTCTGACCACTGGCATTGTGGTCACTGGTCCACAGCGCCCATTCTGACTATCAGGACCCTACAAAGGCTTTTGAACTAGCAGGGCCGACTGTTCTCGACAAGACTATCTAAGACTAGGAATCTATGCGGCAAGCAGGGACGTTTTTAGACTGTAAGACCCACACAAACTATCAAGACCCTCGTTAACAGTGGAGCCTTTGAACCAGTGGGATCCGCTGTTCTCCGTATGGCTCTATATCGTCAGAAGGGCTTCTCTAGTCTGCTGGGCCTTCTATAGACGATGCCGAGGGCCCGTTTGGCCCTCTAAATCCACCGAGGACCTGTGTAGCTTGTAGACTTATTTAAAACAGCAGACAATTTGTGATCCGCAAGATATTTTGTGGTTATTATGCCTTTATAACCCATCTAGCCTACAGTCAGTATGGTCCTTTGTAACCCAAAGGACCATACTGACACCCACCTCCAAATAAAAATCCTGAGTGCGCGCCTGCCATGGGGTGCCATTTTTGGAGCCCAAAACCCGTTTCAGGTGGACGCCAAATCCTCTCGCAGGGCCAAGAGCGCCCCTCCCCGCTCCTGAGGGGAGGGGTTGGAAGCGACACTTTAAGGGGTCCATCAATCTCTCAGGGGGCATCGTGATCATTTCAGGGAGCGCTGAGGGTTGAGGGGTGCACCTGCCCCTGGATGACCCCCAAATTTAATTATATGTTCTCCAGCATTGCGGGCACTGTGTCCCCACCCCCGAACCATCAGACTATTTATCTATGCTTATATTATATAAAATTAAATATAGGTACTCTTGTGCGGGGTTACATGGACACCGTCATTGCCCCACACTGGTATCGTCACCCTACTTGCTCTTCCTAACCAACTTGGATATGAATCGGACGCCATTGCGATTACACAGTCAGCAACTGCGGTGAACAAAATGTAACATCTTGAAGAGCCATATTACGTAATGCCAATAAAGTATCTATAGAAACATCCAATCAATGACCGTACCACTTTATTGTAAAAAAACACATGAGTTGCAGTTTCTACTTTTGTGGAAATTGTATAAAACGTAGAGAGCTTGCCGGACCCAACACTGCCCTGCGACCGACGCGCGCTAAAAGGAAACGTATTACACGCTTTTCCCGGTCGTGGCACTGTCAGTTCGTCCCAAACAGGGGGTGTCCGTCTTTCCCACGGTGTCCGTGACCCCCCACTTTCCCCGACATGAGCGAAAGGGTCGATTGAACAAAACAACATCAATAAAGAAGGTCTATCGAAGAGGTCGATTGAACAAAAAACATCAATAAAGGTCAATCAAGGAGGTTGATTGAACAAAAAACATCAATAGAGGAAGTCCATCGAGGAAGTCGATTGAACAAAAAACATCAATAAAGGAGGTCCATCAAGGAGATCGATTGAATAAAAAACATCACCAAAGGAGGTCCATCGAGGAGGTCGATTGAACAAAAACCATGAATAAAGGAGGTACATGGAGGAGGTTGATTGAACAAACAACATCAATGCAGGGGGTCCATTGAGGACGTCGATTAACCCCGCCCCACCGGGCGCGCCACCTCGCCCCACCGGGGCCATCGATGGCCCCCCCTAACTCCAAAATATGGGCGTTAGCGCAAATCTGCAAGTGCAATAAAAGCTCGCGTGAATCAGTAAAATTACTTCGCATGTTTTAATGCTCAGGTCAATGGTTTGACCTCCAGAGGTCAAATTAGGTCAAGATCGGCTATTTTCACTCAAATATGCAATGATTAACAAACTGGGCATAACTCTTATGTCATTAGAGCTATTGAGGCCTGGTAAAGTAAATTTGATAGCAAATGCCAGTACTTTTCCGCTATGTGGAACGTAAAGACCTCCCGCCAGTGGTTTGACCGCCAGAGGTCACCTCGTGACCCAATATGACCTGAGGTCACGAAAGGTCAAAAGTGGCCTTGCCGTATATCAAATGAAAGCCAGTACAAGACAAACACGATGGTGTTTGTTTCACCGCTCTAGCTCAATTAGGTCAAAAGTTATTGTCAAAATACTGTTTTTGACCTCAGGTGACCTTGGATGACCTTGGAAAAGTCAAAGGCAAATATGACCCCTGGGATCCGTGAAAGGGTGTCCAAAACGTTGTTCTGAGCAGTCTGAGTATTTGCAATCATTTTTGTGGCTTTATATCATGAAATAGCTTTTCCCCATGCTTTTCCAATGGAGAGGTCGCCTCGTGACCTGACCTCAGGCACGAAATCGAAAAATCCCGGATATACACCTGTAGACCCTGGAGGGGTCATGAAGTGCAGGAAGTTTCAAATCGATCGACTTTGAAATGTAGCTCTTACAGAGCTCTAAAGGTAAGTGAGGTGACCTTGGTTGACCTCGTCTGGTGACCTGACCTGGGTGACCCGGGTAAAAATTTCAGGGATGATGGAAAATGATGCAGGAGAGGTAGAACCCTCAACCGCGGTGCTGCGCCTCGTCGTTTTCTGCTATCCCGAAAATTTAGGGGGGCCATCGATGGCCCCGGTGGGGCGAGGTTAAACAAAAAACATTAATACAGGAGGTCAATATGTTCAGGAGGTGAAATGTAGAGCCAGGGTGAGGAAATATGTTAAAGCTCAACCATTCTAGGCTTCCTATCTTACTTTAGGCTTCTTATCTTATTTTATGCCGTTTTTCATGTTTTAATGTATTGCAGTGCTTCTGATGTATTTTCATATGCTTCATATTCATAGTTTCATGTATATTTTATATCGAGTGTTTTATATTATTGTTGCAGGAATAGGTTGCATTACATTGTTACACGGTTGCATTGTAAATATTCATTGGTGTGCTGTTTTATTGCTTGACTTCAGCTGTGATTGGGTTTCCACATACCTGTTGCTGATAACCCTGAATAAATGAAATAAATGAAATGAAATGAATCAAGGAGTTCAATTGAAAAATATCAATAGAGGAAGTCCATCGAGGAAGTCGATTAAACAAAAAACATCAATACAGCAGGTTCATCGAGGTCAATTGAAAAAATATCAACAGAGGATGTCCATCGAGGAAGTCGATTGAACAAAAAACATCAATACAGGAGGTCAATCGAGGAGGCCCTCAGTACACAACCTTTGTACAGCTTTTGTATAATGCCTATCCGAGACCTAAAGTCCTAGGTGTTTAACTCCCCAAGCCCCCGGGATCTCCAAACAATGGCTAGGGAGCAGTAAGTGAGTGGTTTCATCAGTAAGACCGTCCACGAAATAGGTTTTATATAGCATCTGGGGCACATATCCCTTTTATTGAGCGTCGATTTTCCTTTCTACGTTAGTGTCAGATCCCTCTCCAGTGCCGGTGTTAAACCAGTGACCAAGGCGACGCGTTCCATGGTAGGGTTCAAGAGGCGCGACGGTACATTAAGACGGGATTAAGTTCCGCGAACTGATGCCAACATTTAATACGAAGCATGATATCACCCTTTCCATGAAATAGAAATCGGTCGAGTGATTGCAGTGTCTTGTGAGCGCAGTGGAAACTCCGCCAATCCGTCACTACCATGGAGAGCCTCCAGCTATGCGTTTACTACAGTCACTCAGACATTTCGGGGGCGCTTGAGCCTCCTGGCCCCTTTACTTGTTTCCACCACTGCAACAGAAATCTGCCTCTCTACCACCTGAGATCAATTTTCATCCCGAACATGTGTTTGGGGTGATCCCCACGCTTCAAACCGCACGTGATCTGCTCCAAGAGACCACCGTACGCTAACACCAAAGATTTCCAATGGAGACTGCAACGCCAAAAGTTGCTTAACCATACATGCATAAATGCTCGATATTGCTCATGTTCCCGTGGTCTGATTTCCTCAATTCTTTCACCTCCGAGTTCCATAAGGCCTAGCACAGTAGAAAAATAAGGTGAAGGAACGATCCATATAGTTCTGATTTTTTCACTCCACCCTAACAGTGCCGGATCCAGGATTAATTGCCGGGGTGGGGGGGGGGGGGGGGGCTCGAGCCTCACCTACCAGTGCATCGGGCAGTCCCTCGCCTATGTATTAGCTTAAGGGGCTCGGACATTTCCGGGGGCTTGAGCCCCCCCGCCTTAGATCCGCCACTGCCACCCTTATACCCATATCGTGCGTAGTAAAATATATTGCGGAGTATTTTCCCATCAACGTTTATGAAATTCATGAACAAATCAGGGCGCGAGCTCCGGTGTTTGCTTTGTAGCATATTATTTACTGAGTATCTAGACTTACTGATATTGTTTTATGAAACAGCTCGCTAATAAATACTAGATAGATAACGATAAATAATAATAAATGCTTCGTAGTGTTTATTAATTAGAGCGCTTATGAAATTGAAAACAGGTTGTGAAGCACCGATCATTTGGGCGGTTATAGTTGGAAATCGGTTTGCATGATATTTGGTAGTCTCTGAAATAATTCAAGAATTTGTTGTTTTTTCAGGTATCTGGGCCACAACTCATAGACGACCCTCCTACCGGCTACAGCTCCGTGGACGCCTGCTAACAATGACGCTCAGTCGCCTGCCAGCAATCCAGGCACGACCGGAGCTGGACCGAGACTGTACCCGAGACTGTACCCGCCCCACCGCACCGCCGGCCGTACACAACGGCCCACCGCACCGCCGGCCGTACACAACGGCCCACCGCACCGCCGGCCGTACACAACGGCCCACCGTACCGCTGGCCGTACACAACGGCCCACCGCACCGCCGGCCGTACACAACGGCCCACCGCACCGCCGGCCGTACACAACGGCCCACCGCACCGCTGGCCGTACACAACGGCCCACCGCACCGCTGGCCGTACACAACGGCCCACCGCACCGCCGGCCGTACACAACGGCCCACCGCACCGCTGGCCGTACACAACGGCCCACCGCACCGCTGGCCGTACACAACGGCCCACCGCACCGCCGGCCGTAGACAACGGCCCACCGCACCGCCGGCCGTAGACAACGGCCCACCGCACCGCCGGCCGTACACAACGGCCCACCGCACCGCCGCCGGCCGTACACAACGGCCCACCGCACCGCCGCCGGCCGTACACAACGGCCCACCGCACCGCCGGCCGTAGACAACGGCCCACCGCACCGCCGGCCGTACACAACGGCCCACCGCACCGCCGGCCGTACACAACGGCCCACCGCACCGCCGGCCGTAGACAACGGCCCACCGCACCGCCGGCCGTACACAACGGCCCACCGCACCGCCGGCCGTACACAACGGCCCACCGCACCGCCGGCCGTAGACAACGGCCCACCGCACCGCCGGCCGTACACAACGGCCCACCGCACCGCCGGCCGTAGACAACGGCCCACCGCACCGCCGGCCGTACACAACGGCCCACCGCACCGCCGGCCGTACACAACGGCCCACCGCACCGCCGGCCGTAGACAACGGCCCACCGCACCGCCGGCCGTACACAACGGCCCACCGCACCGCACCGCCGGCCGTACACAACGGCCCACCGCACCGCCGCCGGCCGTACACAACGGCCCACCGCACCGCCGGCCGTAGACAACGGCCCACCGCACCGCCGGCCGTACACAACGGCCCACCGCACCGCCGCCGGCCGTACACAACGGCCCACCGCACCGCCGGCCGTAGACAACGGCCACCAGCGCACAGGGGCGCGTTCAGGCGGCCCGGGTACAACACTCACACTTACTCCTCCTAACTGAAGGATAGACGGAAGCAAAATCATTGCTTCTATACCAACACTGTTCTCGCACGGCATGTCCATGTCACATTCCTCTGTACAACGCGTTTGATATATTTTACACGAGTGCGGCGGCTAATGCCGACCCGGGGATCTTAACATTGAGCCAGCTTTTCAAACAATTTTCATGACCACAGTGCCCGTGATGTTATGCTTCGTGCAACGACGCATTAATTCGAATCTTTTGGCATATGGTCGAACTATCTTGAAATCACTGTTCTCCCCCTCCCTCCTCCTCTTGCAACATTAAATGCAATCTTGCATAACAAATTCGTTGGCGTCTTCCCCTTCAAATGCGAGGGACATTTTGGCTACTTTTTTTACTTCAAACGGTGGACCACCGCCCGACAGGTTTTGCCTCGTTTTTTATGATGAATTGTTTTCTCTGACAAAAGACAAATGAGCCATGGTATGGCCTCCTACAGCAGTCGATTCTGCCGATGGCTTATCCTCATTTGGCACATTCGTTCCGCTTTTAGCAGGGTGTTGAGCTGGCTCCGCGGCTCGGCTCTCCACATGCTCTGTCTCGACCTCAGGATGAGCTGGCTCCATGGCTCGGCTCTCCACATGCTCTGTCTCAATCCCCGGAATTCGGGAAAGTCTATCCACATGCTGCATTCTAGCCGTGGGACGGCGCTCGACAGTAAGACAAAACTTCTTACTGTCTTCTTCTTGCTGTAACAAAGAAGAAAATTATTCCCTGACAGACGTTGGTCAAAGTTCTTGAATCCAGGGATGAAGCTAAACAACTCTAATTTATAAATGCTCCTCTTGGATTGGGCCTTGCTATACTTGCTACCGCTGAAAGTAGGGGCGCAGCCAGAGCTTTGGTATGGGGGGGCACACCGCCTTTGAGGGGCACCCCGGGAGAAAAAGGGCATTTTTAATGTAACTTAAAAAAGTTACTATATTTTAGTTTAAATCAAATTTTGAGTACCTTTGTTTCAAGCAAAATGCAAATCAAGCATTGACAGAGGAGGAAAACTCCATTAAAGCCGCAAAAATAAAAAAGCATCACCAAAATCTCATGGAAGTAGTCAGAACACGACTGTTTTGGATAGATTTAAGGACAAATCAACAAACACATGCAAGTAGGTACTTTACACGCGCATTGACCAGGGTTGGGTACCCGCCCCCTCGGGTTTTTTGGAAATAGCAGAAAAACGGCGGCCCGTGGTGCCCCCTTACTTGGCGTACCTATTCCATGACGATTTTTACAACTTTTTTATTCAAAATTTTAGGTTTAGGTCATCTTATGTCAGGTCACCAGTACAGGTTAAGTGAGCTGACCTAAAAATTTAAGATGACATAAGTCAGAACAGGGTGAACTTATTCTATTTAAACTAATATAACATAATGGACCCACCAAGTTCTCTAAAGTTTGTTGCGGTATTTTTTATATCCATGAGTTAAGGTCAGGTACGAGCCATGACCTCTCCTTTGGAAATGCATGGAAAATGGTTTTAATTGAATAACAGTAATACATAGAGATAGAGCGTTTATGGTAACTTCATTATATTTGCCTCGTCTTGTGGTTCTAATGATAAGTATTTTGGCCTACTTTTACCTTGACCTGACCTCAGGTCAGGTCAAGTGCCATACTTGACCTGATCTGACCTAACAAGTTCATATTATATATCATTCTATTCGGCTTGCTGCAAGGATTCCAACGGTGTAAATTGTTCTGCTCTATCTTAACTTGTTCACCAAACACCTACATTTGCATGTTATTCCTATGATGGCATGTCTTGATCTCTAGTGACCTCAGATGTGACCTGAAAAAAAGGTTCAAATATTTCCGATAGAGAAGTGAATGGGCTACCCAACGCCTTTACAGTTTGTTCGCTATCTAGCGTGGTCTCGAGATCTTCGGGGGCGGGCGAATACCAACCCCTTCCCCCGTCAAAGCGAAGTTGGCAGAGACCCTGTCAATGCGCGTGTTAACATCAATGAAATGAGCGGAGCCTGTGATATCTGTCAGTAGGCACAAGCTAAGACATATTGTAGTCGAAAATTCATTTGTTATTCCCACTGGTTTTGTCGTGACGAGTGAGCCCTAGTTGAACGCGATTAACACGCACATTGATGGGGGTCTGAGCCACCTTCGCTTTGACGAGAGGGGCGGGTACCCACCCCCGAAGATCTCGAGAACCACGCTAGATAGCGAAAAACAGTAAACAGCGTTTGGTAGGCCATCCACTTCTCTATCGGAAGTATTTGAACAACTTTTTAAGGTCACATCTAAGGTCACTAGAGGTCAATAATACATCCGCCATAGGGATACCATTAAATTAAGGTTTTCAGCCATTTTTATATGAACAAGAAAAGGTAGAGCAAAACAATTTAGACAATTGGAATTCACGCAGCAAGCCAAATCAAATGCAAGCCAAATCAAAATATGAACTTGCTAGGAAAATTAGGACAAATATGGAATATGACCAGATCTGAGGTCAGGTCAAGGTAGGTATCTGAGGTCATGTCAAAATGCATATCATTAGAACCGCCAGTGACGGATCTAGGATTCCGTTAAGGGGGGCCCGGCTCGGGGGGGCGCTGAACCTGGGGGCGCCGAACCTGAGGGGCGCAAATTTACCACCCAAAAGGCGGCCAGTGTCAAAGAAAAAAACGCGTTTAAAAATATTTTTTAAATGTTTATTTTAATGAAAGCTCCCTCTTAGTGAGGACATGTTCACGTTTACCATCAAACATATTTCGGGTCAGCTAACGACTGGTACCTTGGCAGAAAATTCTAAAAGCACCCACTGACACTAACTGAAGCACGATGAGCAAATAATACAGTTATCTTCGGTCATATCAAAGACTGAGGTGTCGTATCCACCACCTCCACTTATCACAGTTGTCTTGGCTAACGGCTCCATACTGAAATACCCGATTGACGCTAACCTGAGCCTCAGAAACCGCAGAGCCTCTGTGGCCCTGTGGCCCCTGAGTTTTTGGGGGCTTCCCTGAGTTTATATCGAGTCCCCTCAGCTGATCTGGGACCGCTTTAGATAATTAGGCCCTCACACTGAACTTTAAACCTATATGTCGCCACTGAAGTCTATTGAGCTTTTCGGGGCCCCTTTATTGGTAAAGGGCCCCTCAACAGGTCCTGGGCCCTCTGAGCCTAATTTTGAGCTTTCTGAGAGGGAAATTTTCAGGTTGCGACTGGACTGTTCTGGGACCGTGAGAGGGTATTGTACAGGAGCTTGCTGGCTTGGCCTTAGATCCTTCGCTGCTTTGGGCCCCTAGCTAGAAAGAACCCTGTAGGTGGAATTATTGTGGCAGCCATGAGCTGGTCTAGGACCCGTGAGAGCATTTTCTTCAGAGGTCTCTGGTTTGGTCGTAAGGCCCCAAGCTGGATTATTGTCCCTTAAGCTGGTCAGAGTCCCCTGGGTTGGTATCGTTTTCGTTTAACTGACATAGGTCCCTTCAACTTGTTTGGGGCTCGTTGTGCATATCTGGGCACTAGTTTGTCGAGGCACCCAGCTAGTCTGGCCCTATTAGTTTTTATGGGCCTCCTGAGCTGCTGCAGGGTCCCCTCAGAGTATCTGGGCCCCATGAGTTGAAAATTTGACCCCTGGGTTAGTTTTGGGTCCCTGAGCTTATTTAGGAACCCTTTAAATAGGTAGGCACCCCACGCTGGTCTTGAGAAGTACTGTGTTGGCACTGATGTCAAATGAGCTCGTCGGGGGCCCTTATCTGGGCCCCATTAACTGGCACGGCCCCTCAGCTGATTTTGGAGACCCAAAATCCCTCCTACCGCATTCCACCCACGACAGATTTCCTGACTACCTGAGACGAGCCATTGGGGACTTTTCCCGCGACCAGCTCTGGGGTTCCTCCCTCGAGACAAAGCTTACAACATGCATCTTCACAAGCCCAGTAGCAGCACAACTTTAATCATTTTCCCAAAAACGCAGGGATACATGCGGGCTAAAACTATTCAATATACATATTTATCGACTTGTAATGACGATCAAAACGTATCAGTATCAAAATGAAGCCTCAATCGCCGTTTCCTGCGAAATCATTAGCACTCGCCCCGGTGGGCCTCTGAGCCACCTTCAACTTAGATTGGGGAAAATGTTCAAACCCCCCCTTGAACTCGGCTCCTATGCGAGATAGCGAAAACACACAAAGACTGGTGGATAGCTCATAAAAAATTCATAAAGGAGCTGCATCGGTCACTTTTTGGCTCAGTCCAATATTGAGAACATGACAGGTCAAAGAAGGTGGTATGTTAGAGCACAGTTTCTGGGCTCTAGCGTCTGACAGAGTTGAGCTAGAATCATGTTTAGGCGCAATTCGCTTCCTCTCGTTACGGTGAATCATCAAATAATGTATAATATGACTATACTATGTCAAAGCATAAAAATAACCTGACCTGAGGCTATTTCAAGGTCACCATCTAGCCCAGTAAAGTCAATTTGCATATCAATCAGCGCACAATAGCAATCCAAAAAATGGTATCAAAATACGAGTTTTATCAACATTTCCTGCAAAGCAATTGACCCAAGTCTTAAAACCTGCTTAGGAGCCCCAGACGAACTCTCAGACGTAACATGTCTAAACATGCATCATGAACCGATAAAGAGGCCTAGGATATTTCGATTTGGAACCGAAGGTACTCCAAGCGGCGTCTGCAGACATAGAGCAATGTTTCGGCAAATTTCCATTTTCCCCATGCATTTCCAATGGAGAGGTCATGATTCGTACCTGTCCCTAGGCCATCGATGGAAAAAATCCCGGAATATATTTATTAGTACTTTTTGGGCCCATTATATGATACAAGTCTGAATTCGATGAATTCACCCTTGTCTTACTTATGCCGACTTTAACATTTATGGAGGTGAGGTCACTTGACCTGCATTGGTGACCTGACCTGAGATGACGCAACCTTAAAATTTGAGGGAATGTTGCGGAATTGATCAATGATAAGGTGTGACAAGTACTGTGTCGCTTCGCGCCGACGTTTTTCGTGCCATCGGAAGACCCTGAGAGGTGTTCAAGCACACCCAACGGGCCGAGGGTTAATATAAGTCTCAAAACCTGCTGAGCATGCTCGGTGGAGAGAGGTCCGGCGTCAACGCACGATGGAGAGGGCCCGAAAGTGCCCCCTCTCCGCTGAGATTGTGGAAACAAAGATGGGTAGAAAACGCGCTCTCGGGCTTTGTGTGCGCGTTATCGACCTACATGATATCAAAGTTCCATTGATCTACCTCAATATCTCCAGCGTCAAATGGGATCATAAAGGTCAAAATCTGGCCGTATTGAAGACATATTGGGAAATGCTGTGATTATGCGGGAATGGGGCGCGAATACTCTAAAACAGATCTGAGGCCAAAAGGGAAGGCCCTAAACAATGTCTCTGAAATTTTGGGGCCAGGGTCCTTCAAGGTCATTGACCTATTACGTCACTACCCAACATATTATGCCTAATGTACGCTATAACTAGCGCTGTGACCAACCTTAACAATGACCTTTGATCAAGTCTTGATCATTAAGGCCAGTGACCTTTGAAATCGCCCTCGGACTTACTCCACAAAGAGTATTTGGGGCCGGAGCTTTCGATCTGTATTACAGAGTTTCGTCAGCGAATCGGAATAGGTGGGTCCCTCCTATTCCGATTCGCTGACGAAGCTCTGTAATACAGATCGAAAGCTGCGACCCCAAAATTCTTTGTGGAGTAAGTCCGAACGATAATTCACGACATCCGAACTCCACACAATGTCGTTTCAAGAACTTTACTGTGATATAATAACATACGTCATAATAAGTGTCGCAACTTTATGCAACGTCATTTAGGGGCTGTCCAAGATTACCTGTGCTCATCAGGGACACCTATGCTCTCTGGAGAGGCCTTTGCTTCGATGAGGCACCTGTGCCGCCCAGGGGCCCCTTTGCTCCCCAATGGAGACAACCTAGCTATCCAGGGGCGTCTTTGCTGTTCCGGGGGTGCATTTGATACCCAGTGATCAAGGGGCGCTCTTATCCAGGTGCACCTTGGTATTGAGGGGCGTATTTGTATTCAAGGTAACTTATACTACCCAGTGGTGCCTACCCTATGCAAGGGGCGCTTAGGCTATCCAGGGGGCGGCAATTTGCTATCCCTTATGCTCTCCATGGGAACTTTATTCAGAGGGTGCCTTTGATATGCAGGGGCGCTTTTCCTATTAGCAGGGTACCTGTGACATCTTGGGGCTATTCTTATCAGGGGACGCTGCTGTCATTCAGGAACACCTACACTACTATCCAGGGTCGCCTTTGCTACCCAGAAGCGCCCTTACTTCTTGGGAAGTTTGGCGCCAGTGCTTTAAGTAGTGCTTTGGCATCGATTGATTGCTCTATTATTGGGCTTAGGTGCGCGTGAGCCTTGAGCTCATGTAGCCCCCATATTGCTGCTAAGGAACGCTTATGCTATCAAAGGGCGCCTTTACTATCCAGGGCCTCTGTTTTATTCAAGGCAGTCTGTTCTATTCACGTGCATCTGATATTTCGGGGGCGGTGCCTAGGTTATTCAGGAGGCGGCTTTTTCTCCACAGGGGCACTCTATTCTTTTCCAGGGGCGCCTTATTCGGAGGCGCATATCCTGTCTAGGTGTATTTTGCAGTCACAGACATGATTGAAATACATGCCCCTACGTTATCCTGGGGTGCTTTTTGTCTCCGGTGAGGCGCTATTTTTCTTTTCCGGGCGCCAGTGTATCCATGGGCGCCTATGCTGCCCAGAGCAAATTTGTTAGCTAAGGTTGCATTCGCTGTTCAGGGGCGCCTTTGCTACCCAAAGGGCGCCTTTTACTTTCCTGGAGTGCCTATTTCCATCTAAGGGGCGTATACGCTATCTTGAAGTGCCTTTGCAAACCTGGGGCAAACTTTTCTATCCAGGGGCGCCTTTGCACTTGAGGGGCGTCTCTGCAATCCAGGAGGGGGCTTAAATAGATGGAAAATAAAGATGCTGAAGTAAGGCGCTCAAACAATGAAATAAGGTGCCCAGTTATCAGGAAGAGGCGCTCATCTGCTGAGCGGGGAGGACTGCTGGTTGGTGAGGGCAGTGTTCTCGCAAGTGGGGCGGATATACTGAAAAAGGCACCCGGTTGCAGCGATGGAGCACTAAGCCTTCAGTTAAAGGTTAATGAAATGTGGTTAAAGGCGGTCTGTGCTCAAATTGAGCGCTCGAGCACTGTAACAGAGCACCCGACTGTCGGACAGGTTCGCCAAACCATAGACAGTAGGGCAGCTGAAGATGGAAGGGGACACCTATGATATCCTGGGGAGGGGCCTGTACTCTCAGGAGAGGCGCATTTTTTCTTTCTCAGGCGCCTAGTTTATCCATGGGCACCTATGCTGTCCCGATCATCTATTTCAAGAAGAGTTCCCTTTCCTGTCCATGGGCGCATATGATATCGGTAGGGCGCTTTATCCAGGGGGTGCCTAGGCTGTCCAAAGGCGCCGTCCTAACCAAGGGCCGCCTTTTACTTTACTGAAGTGCCTATTTCTATCTAAGGGACGCATATATCATCTAGGAGCACTTTTGATATACGGAGACGCCTTTTTATCCAGGGGCGCCTTCGCTCTTGAGGGGCGCTGCTCCAATCCAGGGTAGCTGAAGATGGATAAAGGACGTCTATGTTATACAAGGGGAGCCTGTACTTCCCAATGTGCCGCTCATTTTCCTTCTCAGTCACCTAGTTTATCCAGGGGGCGCCTAGGCTATCCAAAGGTGCCTTTACTATCGAATGGTTGCCTTTCTAGGGGCGCCTTTGCTATCCAGGGGAGCCTTTGCTGTCCAAAAACGCATATGATATCCGTAGGGTGCTTTATCCAGTGGGCGCCTAAGCTATCAAAGGGCGCCTTTTCTATCCAAGGGTTTCATTTATTTTCCTGAAGTGCTTATTTCTATCTAAGGGGCGCCTATGCTGTCAAGGGCACCTATGTTATTCAGATTTGCCTTTGCTGTCCAGTGGCGCCTTTGCTATCCAAGGGCACCTTTCCTAACCAAGGGGCGCATTTTGCTTTCCTGGGGCGCCTATTTCTATCTTAGGGGCGCATATGTTATCTAGAAGCGCCTTTGATGCCCGTAGGCGGCTTTTTTTCCTGGGGCGCCTTTGCTCTTGAGGGGCGCCGTTCCAATCCAGGGCAGCTTAAGATGGATAACGGACATATATGTTATACAGGGGAGCCTGTACTTCCCAGTGGGGCGCTCATTTTCCTTCTCGGGCACCTAGTTTATCCAGGGGGCGCTTAGGCTATCCAAAGGCGCCTTTTCTATCGAAAGGGTGCCTTTCTAGGGGCACCTTTGCTATCCAGGGGCGCCTTTGCTGTCCAAAGCACTTGTGTTATCCAGGGTTGTATTTGCTGTCCAGGGGCGCCTTTGCTATCCAAGGGTGCATATGACATCCGTAGGGCGCTTTTTCCAGTAGGCACCTAGGATATCAAGGGGCGCATTTTTCTACCCAAAGGGTGCATTTTATTTTCCTAAAGCGCCTATTTCTATCTAAGGGGCGCCTATGCTGTCCAGGGCACCTATGTTACCAATATTTGCCTTTGCTGCCCAGGGGCGCCTTTCCTAGCCAAGGGCGCATATGATATCCGTAGGGCGCTTCATCCAGGGGGCGCCTAGGATACCCAGGGGCGCTTCATCCAGGGGGCGCCAAGGCTACCCAGGGGCGCATTAGTTCCCTATGGCGCAATCTTGCTATCCAGTGGCGCATTTTCTTTACCGGTGCGCTTTTGTTAGCTTTCTAAATTTCATCTTCAACATTTTAATGGGGCGCAAAAGACCAGTAAAGGCGTCTAGTGTTTGGGCAGGAGCGCTTTGCCATGTCTTTAAGAAATATGTGTTAATTCAAGTGGAATAAGTGGTATCTACCACCTTGACTCACGAAATGGGTACAGGCCCGCCGCTCATATCGGGCGCCGAAGGCGCCCGATATTAGCTAAGCTATGCTGAGGCGCTTCGGAGCTAAGGGGGGGGGTGGGCCCTCTGCCCCCTTGTATCCGTCACTGAGAACCGCAAAGACAAGGGCAATCTAATGAATATAAAATAATGGCTATATCACTGTTCATTACTCAGTTATTTAGTTCCCCATGTTCCCATTTTTTGGTAATTTTCCTTAGTTTCATAGTCAGTTTTCAAAGTCATATTTATTAGTTTCCCATGTTCCCATTCCCATTTTCTCATGTATTTTCAACGGTGTAGTCATGGCTCGTACCTGACTTAGGTCAACGATATCAAAAATACCGGAAAATATTTTGGAAAACTCGGTGGGCCCATTACGTGCTATGAGTTTCAATCGGATCAGTTCACCCTGTTCAGTCTAACGCTATCTTAAGCTTCTTCTAGGTCAGGTCACTTGACCTGTACTGGTGACCTGACCTGAGATGACCTAACCTTAAAATTTTGAATGGTTGTAAAAATGACGAGAGAAAAGGTACGGTAAGTACGGCTGCGCTACGCGCTACCGTTTTCTGAAGACAAAAAACCGAGGCGAGCGGGAAGTTACCCGCCCACCGTTTATGCGCGTGTTAAGTTCCTCTGCTCTCACAATAAAATAATTTGGTAGCTAACTTTTTAATGCGTTTATAAAGTTCCATATTTTCCAGGATCGGTCCCAGTTAGAGTAAAGAAAAGGTAAACTGATGAAGAAAAGGTGGTTTGGATGAGGGTGGTGGGACAAGCCTTAAGGCTGAAAAGTGTGAAACAAGTTCTTCATTTAAATTAATTAGTAGAAGTCCTGGTTTAGGGGAATGTGCCCTGAGCTCAGGGGCACATCGAGGTGATGGGCGTTGGCCTTGTGTTCTTATTCTTTGTCTATTCAAGACCAGCTCAGGGGCCCCCTGATGTAGATCAGAGCCCCCTCCCCCCAGAGCAGCTCATGCTTCACCCAGGGACTAAACTAGCTCAGTGGCTCCAGAGATGGGTCATCAGACTAGCTCGAGATAGTCTGATAACCCATTGATTCATGGGCTAGTCTGATGCAGCCCCTCCAACAGCAAGCGCAGACCACCGGATGTGACGTCACATTCCGTAGCATATAAGATGGGAAAATGAAATGATTAAATATATAAATTTCTGCAAAAAGAGGCCCAGAATCGAAACCAAAATGCTTATTTATTGCATTTCGGATAAACTTGACTACTATGTATTCTCAACAATTCGTAAGCGGGAAGTGCCATTAGCAGCAGCTTAACACACGGTTCAATGGTGAAGGAGTTCCTCCACGCCCATGTGACGTCACTCGGGCGTGGAGGAATCCCTCTCGAACGTACCTTTAAATAAAGGTATCTTGGGTCTGATGACCCATTGATTCATGGGCTAGTCTGATGACCCATTGACATCATTGATCAATGGGCCCCAGATCGGCTCATAGGACCTTAAACTAGCTCAAGGAGCCCCAGAACAATTTAAGGCGCCAGATCACTTCAGGGGCCTCAGGAAAACTTAAGGGGCTCTCACAAGCTCAGCGCCCAGACCAGCTCAGGGTGCCCCCAGGGCCCGTGCCAGCTCAGGGCCCGTGCCAGCTCAGGGCCCCTTAGAACCCAGATCCGCTCTTGGGCCCGAGATCAGCTCTTGGGTCCCAGATCAGTTGGTCAGGGGCACTAAATCGGCTCAGGGATCCCTCACCAGTTCGGGGCCCAATCAGTTCAGGAGCCCAGAGCTGCTCAGGAGACACCAGATCGGCCCATAGGACACCATATCAGCTTCGGGGACAAGGATTCAGATCAGTGTTCCCCAATCAGCTCGGGGCCCAGATCAGGTCGGGGGTACCAGATCAAGCTAGGAGGGCTTAATCAGCTCATGAGCCCCATACCATCTCAAGGGCCCTCATCAGCCTCTGAGGGCCTAGCTCAGCTCAGGGCTTTATAGCTGCTCTGGAAATCATGTAATTAACCCAGGATGTCCAGGTCAGCCTAAAGGCACCATATTAGCTCATGGGGCACCAGACTAGCTCGAAGGGAATCAGATGGGCTCAAGAGGCACAATGGTGACTCAGGAGGCACGAGATCGACTCAGGGGGCATTAGTTCAGCTCAAGGGGCAATTTATCTGCTCAGGGGCCACCAGATTGATCAGCTTGGGGGGCCAGATAAGCTCTTTTTACATTTATTCCAGTCTCAACAAGGCATGGCTGAATATTACTGTCATTAACAAGAAACAAGAAACAATGCCCTCCTCCCCCCTTATCCCTACCTAGTTCCTTATTGGATATATTTTCCTGACAAGTATAACTAATTTGTTCTCCATTACCACGGTGCGATATTGTGGCCTTTTCTCAATGCCACAATATCCATCCACATTCCTTAACATCAACATCAACATCAACACCCGCAACAACTCCATTCACAATGATCTGCAACATACCAATCACCGATACACTGCCCATGCGCAATACAGATACGCGCTTCTAGTTCCGACAACAACCGTGGCCATTCCTCATCAGCCCGTGGAAGCAGAGTCAAGAGTTTCCCAAATTTTTTAAGTATCTTCAAAGGAGAAGTTGAAGCTCGTTATCAATGAATGGTGACCATTTATGCTCCAAGTGAGCTACTTTTCCGTTCTGCTTGGCAAGAATCAATTCGATCTGATAGGACTTTCTTAACATAGGTAGGAAATCATCCATTTTTATTTCGTTGTCCGCAAAGCGGCAGTTGGCTATAAATTGTTTTGCGGACAGTATAAAAAAGTTAACAACGGCTTGAGTCGACTTAGAGCCGAACAAAATATTTCTCCAATTTATTGAAAAATGCTTGTGTCTGTCTAGTTTTTTATTCAATTTTAGAACCAATTCTTCCCAAAACATCTTTATTTCCTCGCATTCAACAAAAGATGCTGTAGAGTTTCCCCTTCTCCACAGTTTTTGCAAATAGGATGGTCTACAACATTTCTTATACATAAAAACGTCGTGTTGGGAAAAATCTGTGTGTGATTCTATACTATAGGGGTTGAAGTTTCGTCGATGATGTAATCTGGAAAGGGAGCGCGTGTATTTACTTCCACTGGTCTCCAAAGTCTACACCCTCGTTGGCCCATTTTCTTTGCGCAGTCGGAATCACTTTTTCAATTAAATTTCTATAAAAATGTTTTGATTTCACAGCTGATAGAGGGATTACTTTGTTTCCAAAGTTAATTTCTCCAGAAAATATATTTTCCGCTGGCGACAATGCGGGGGAACCGACCACCAATCTCATCCGTACAAGTGGTAATGCCCTACAATACCCCATGTAAGTTTATGGCTCAAGTACTCCTAATTCGTGTCGCTCCTTGAAACTATTCAAGCTGAGAATTTTACCTCGATTGTCCAGAAAATCATCAACAAATTTGATGTCCCTAGAATATAATATTCTATTAAAGCATGGTTTTCCATTCACAGTTACATTTACGTTGTTCCAGATAATTTGCTTCCTTACTGTTCGGCCATCGCATGGGTCAACTACTGGTAATGCGCTCCTGCTCCATTTTAACATTTCTTTGTAAAATATTGGAATTACTTTCGGGTCAATCCATTTTCTCCATAATTAGTCTGCAATAGGTGTTCAAGCCTGATGCCGACTCTATTTTCAAGTATTCTGAATAAATGTGTGTCTTTGCTACCCATTATTTTCCCCATCCACGAAACACGCATAGCTTTGTAAATATTGATTACGTCCGGTGCATTTAAGCCCCCTGTCTCTACATTTTGGTAAAGGGTTTTACGTGCTACTTTTGGTGGTCTGCCTCTCCAAATAAACTTCATAATTTTAGCTTGGATGATATCTAAGTGTTTATTAACCACTGGTAGTGTTGCAATGACGTATATTAGCTGAGATACAACCAATGTTTTTGCTATTGTGATCCTTCCCTTTATACTGAGCTCTCTCTGCGTCTATTAATTCAAAGTGTTCTGCACACTATCTGTAACTTTTTGAACGTTAATGTCATTTCCGCTATTTTGCGCAGAAAAATAAACTCCCAGAACTTTTACCTGCCTAGTGGGTTCTTGTCCGCAGATTAAATCTCGCCTTTCCTTTTCTGACTCAAGCCACATGAAGTGGCATTTATCTAAATTCAACTGTAGCCCGGATACTACGCCAAGCTCTTGCATTGTGCTCAAGGCAATTTCTGCTGAACAATCGTCCTGAACCATTAGCGTCATATCATCGACGTATTGCGTTAATTTGACCTCACAGCCAGATAAACAGATTCCTTTTATGTTGAGCATCGCTCGAATCTTAATCGCCAAAATTTCGGCTACTAAGCAGAAAATTAAACTTGATGCAGGACACCCCTGCTGAAGGCCGCGAGTAGGCGTAAACCAATTAGATGTATATCCGTTGTTGATGATGGCCAATTCTGTATCTCTGTGCAATATGTCGATCCACTCCGTGAAAAAGAAGCGGGGACAAGTATGATTGCGCTGTGCGGTGCCAGAGTGTCATGCTTTCTTTCTTTAGAAGACGGGCGACGGCCCCCGGCCGCAACCCCTTGGAACCTGCCACATAGTTCATTTCATTTCATTTATTTTGCCTATCGTCTACGGGCATTTCCCATGTGCAGACGAAGCCAAGAGACTTAAAAATCTGAGCTAAACAGTTACGGCTCAATAACTAAAACACAAACACAAGCGCGAGCATTGTAAAAATATATAGTTCGTGTTTAAAATAATAAAGGCAGGTCTAGTCTAAATCGTTAGCCAGGAAACAATAAATCTGGACAATTGGACTCATTGCAACAAGCCGAATCAAATGATGTATAATATGACCTTTCTTGGTCAAGTCGAGTATTTGACCTGGCAGGACCATATTATATATCATTTGATTCTAGTAACAAACTGAACGTGCTGTCTCTGCCAAACATTTTTCAAATTATGAGCAAGATATTCCACCCAACATTGTGAGTACCACCTATCGTAGGTGTTGAAAAGGCATCAGAGATCTCAGCGACTACGTGCGGGAGTGCTTTGAGTCACGAGTTCCAGAGACTTTGGTGTGGTCTCTCGACCCCGAGGTCTCTCGACCCGATAGTGCCGAAAATAATGTAGAAGCTAGTAAGAGCGCTGTACATTTTATCTCTACGTCTGTATTATGATAATGCAAAGGCTTTTCCAAGACAGAGGCCACGTGTTTATATCCGAATGTGGCGGCTGCATAATAGCTCGCAGTATTTCGGTATCCATGTGTAAAATTATTGCTGTTGGAATGCGTGCGTTGTTGAGAACATGTTCGGTGATTATGTGTTAAACTCGTGAACTAATATAAATACAGAAATGCTCATCCACCATTACTTTTTATGACCGACTGGGTGGAGAAAGGGGTTGCAAGAAAAAAGGAGGCTAATATACGGGGTCACAAGTGAGGAGTCAATCTACACTAACACCATAAGACGGCATCGATACATGTGTATTGACACCCTGATTTAGAGTACTTCGCAAGAAATACACCGTAAAGCAGTGTCAGGTACCCCTGAAATGGTGGTCAGGTAAGGAGTCAGACGAGTGTCGTGACTCCTTTTGATGAGGGTCGTTACTCATTTCGATTGGAGTAATATATTCTCCCAACCCTACCAAAACTCTCAAATACGGTGTCTGACCCTGTATTGACACCGCATTTGGGGGTAGTGACGCTGCTTGGCGGGGTTGGCGGAACTCCCCTCCAGTGGTGACTTTTGACGGTGTCACCAAATGGCAAAAAGGCGTCACTTTTTCTATCATTGTAAAGGCGCTGAAGTCAATGTGCAATCGCAACTGTTATTTGTGACCAGAAAGTTATAATCTGCCTCGCAAATAAGAATCACAATGCTGGAGGTAAAAAGGCAGTGCACAGAGTACCTGGCCTAAACAGCAAAACCATCCACCTTTCAGTTCAGTAGGCTAAAGTTTCCGACAGAGGCTATGAAGAGCTCGGCTCGGTACCAAGCCTCTGCCAATTTGTCATTCTTGAAAGCTGGCTGGTATTCGAGCGCCTGAATCTGGATTTTGACATGAAATGGCTACGTTGAGAAGCTGGTGACTGCTATAGCTTCCCCTGTTTCAAGGTATTCCAGAACTTGCTGTCGTGAACGGTCCCACAGAACGTGGTGTGAAGCTGGCGGAAGATTTCGTGAGCCACCTAAAGGGTAAAAATATGCAACAGGATCTTCCTTTATCAGTACCAGAGCTCTTAAATAGTTCGCAGGAGAATAGGGAGAAGCACCTGCCTCACGACGTTCTCCAGCGATAGTTACTAGAGAAAGGTTCGCCTGCCGGAAGGCATTTCTGTTCAGTGGGGATTTAGTGTACTAGGCTGATGGACCATATAATTCCAGGTCTCATGTGGAATAGCACGTATCGTACGCTGCAAATGGATCTGACAAGCAAATGGATGCATTTTAAAATCCATCTATAGTTCAAACACGCACGTACATGCCGCTTTGTCTTTACTGGATGGTTATGCGCCGGAGACTGCAACGCGGGCTGGCTAATCTGGCGCCTAAAATCTTTAAGCGTTTTGAGGCAAGCTTTGCCGTTATCGTAGGCGCTTGGAATGTGGCTCATTGAGATTGAAATTGAATTTATAACGGGGATAAAGTGGGTTTGAGTCTGAAAAGTAAAACAGTGTTTTTCTAAAGACCCTACGCTCATACGCACACCTCCCCCCACGAGTTATTTTTCAACCCTCTTGGTTCCGGAGATCTCAGGGGGCTCTTTAGGACCTCCCTTCCACTGCAGGTTGATGCCAGAGCCTCTCCACTGCGCGTGTTAATGTAAGAGCATGGCCCAACACTAAATCACGTGCCCACTGTAAGACCGACTTAGGGTGCTGCTTAGTTCAGCTGAGGGGCTTTAGACCAGCTCGGGGGCCTGGACTTTTCCTAACGCAAAGTAGTGGCGACGCCTCTGGTTTGCAGTATCCTTAAGTGAAGCTGTGAGACAGCTGTGTCCAACTATGCCCAAGCCTATTCTAAAATGCCGCCAATTGAAGCATCATTAATGATGGTTCGGAAACAACGTTGTGAGGGCAAAGGTTGTATGACCCGGGCTGACCTTTTTCTGTTCTCTCGATTTCCAAATCCGGGGGTGCTGATCCCCAGCTGCTCGAGATCTCCACCCATGGTCGTGCACCGTGGTGTGTACCGGGGCTGTCTGAGGCACCACGTGCCGCGGTCTGTTGGATGGTGCAGTGTCTGCTCCTCGTCAGCCGGGCCGCCGCTGTCGCCAGACTTACCACCACCGCATGATCGGGTCTGAAACATAAACAGCGGGCGGCAGGACGGCGTGGTGGTGGCGGCCGGCCGGCGAGTCAGTATCGGACGGCTCCGCCGCGGACAGCGGCCGCCAACGCTTCTGTCAGGCTCGGCGCCGCGCTGGCCGGCCATGGCGCGGCCGCTGCTGGCACTGCTGGTGCTCGCGCTGGCTGCCGCCGGCGTCCGCGCTCAGGCCTATTCCGACGACAACAACTACGCCGACGAAGATTACGATTACGACGGCGGTGAGTGCTGGTTGCAGTGCAGCCGCCAATTCGCCAATGCTCCTCTTTCTGCTCAGTGGATTTGCTGGGATCCTTTTCTGGGTGGGATTCTCCGCCTTCCCCTCTTGTCATGATTTGGTGTTATCCTTCCTTATATCGAAAAGAATGGCACCTATTGTGTTCTCTTTCATTCTCTGTGCAGATGACTCACTGATGCTGTAAATCAGTTTGTCTTTTGAAGGCTGTATTTTGTTTTTGTTTATGACGAGCACACCAGTTACTTCGTAATTCAAAATTTTAGCATATTTTGCAGCAGCTAACGTAGCAGTGCTGATAACGGCTGCAGTTCTGTTGGAAACCCCATACCAGATAGCAGCGGCCGAGATCTTTGAAACATCTATAAATTTGTGCGACTGAGGGGCACTATCTAAAGACTCGTACTCACTCCCACCTATGGCCGCCGCATCTCCAGATGTCATGCTGCTGCCAGAGCTTTCAGATAACATTACAGCAGTTGTAGGTTCTAAGGCTACCCTCCTCTACCTTCTTTTCAGCGGCCGCTTTGCGTTTAAGCAGTCTAGCCTGTCTAGATGATTCTGCTGTATCTATAGAACCTGTCTGTATCTCACTTTTGGTGCCGACTTTTTTCGTCGAAGATTGATGAATTCCAGTTCTTTGATTGGTATTTTGTTCGCATTTACACACTTACAGTTGAAATGAGCTTTGACATCCTACCCGTCACACAAAAAAACCCACACTCACCAATGGCGCAGTAGAATTTGCAAATGTCAAACGGGTGATCCATGCAAGGGAGGAAATCATTCTCAAAGGAACATTTGAGCGTTCACGACTGATATGCTTAGCACTCTTCCACTCGATCACCAACCAATCCAGAATGTACTTGGGAGTTTGTAGAGGCAGTAGTTGGTTGGCTGATAAACATATTGACTTGGCTTTGTTCAACAATTTTTTATCATTGAGTCATTTGCCTCGTGCTGCGTTCCGCTGTCAGGAATTTATCTGCGTTCCGCTGGTTCCGCTGGTGCTGCGTTTCGCTGGTTTCGGAATTTATCTTCTTTTACGTGTACCAGCCGCCATGTCCTTCTGATATTCTTACCATGCCGCCTGATATTCTGATATTCTGATATTCATATTCTGCCCATGCCGCCCCCTTGGCGTAGCCAAGGGGGCGGCAAAGGCAGCCGCCCCCTCCGCACCGTACAGAGAACACAGACCGTACACCGTACAGAGTACAGAGCCTCTCCCTGGTTACGCCTCTACAGAGGCGTAACCAGGGAGAGGCGGCTGGTGCAGTGGCCCTCTTCAGGACCCCTTCAAAGATAGCGCGAGGCATGGCCCGCCTGCATTATGCCCGGTGGCCCACCGTTGAACTTCAGCAGGGCCATCTGAAGCCCTCTCCAGTACTCCATTCTGTCACAGGCAGGGCTTTTTGGACCATTAGAACCCTAAGGGTCCTCTGAACTACTGTCACCATTCAAGGCCTTCTGTTGTCAGTAGGACTCTCTCTGGTCTGCTGCGCCCTCTTTGACCAATAAAAGCACTACGGCCAGCAGAGTTCTTTGGGCCGCCAGGGCCCACTGCCAGTGGCAGGGCCAGCTATAGCCGCCAGGGCCCACTGCGAGTGGCAGGGCCAACTATAGCCGCCAGGGCCCACTGCGAGTGGCAGGGCCAGCTATAGCCACCAGGGCCCACTGCGAGTGGCAGGGCCAGCTATAGCCGCCAGGGCCCACTGCAAGTGGCAGGGCCAGCTATAGCCGCCAGGGCCCACTGCAAGTGGCAGGGCCGCTATGCGCAGGGCATGCAAGGGCAGGGAGCTAGCCGCCAGGGCCAACTGCAAGTGGCAGGAGCTATAGCGCAGGGCTACTGCAAGTGGAGGGCCAGCTATAGCCGCCAGGCTACTGCGAGTCGCAGGGCAGCTATAGCGCAGGGCCATGCAGTGGCAGGGCCAGCTATAGCGCAGGGCCCATGCAAGTGGCAGGCCAGCTATAGCCGCCAGGGTCCACTGCAAGTGGCAGGGCCCTCTCTGGTCAACTGGGCCCACTGCAAGTGGCAGGGCCAGCTATAGCCGCCAGGGCCCACTGCGAGTGGCAGGGCCAGCTATAGCCGCCAGGGCTCTGCTGGCCCTGGGTCCACTTTAAGTGAGGAGGCCATCGTGGCTAGTAGGAACCGTTTTAGCCCACAGAGCTCACTCTGACTGTCATGACCCTCTTAAACTAGAGAAGCTTCTGAACTAGGATGACCGACTGTTCTCCACAGGGCTCTCTATCGCCAGCGAGGCCCGCTCTGCTCAGAGCTGGGCCCTCTACAGAGGTGCAACCAAGGAAAGGAGACTGATGTGGCGGTCCCCGTGAGAGCCCGGAGGGCCCCCTCGAGGTCGCGCTGCCCCTACCGCAACATGCTCTGTGGCCCGTCGTGGAGCTTCATGTCATACAGGGTCATTTCAAGCTCTCTAATATATATATATATATAGCCACAGGGGTTGCCACTGGGGACCTGGGGAAGGACTGGGCCCCCTCTTTTGGAGAGAAAGTGAGAAGGATGCCAGCTCTTTTTGCCGAAAATAACATTGAATATGCAGGGTCTAACGGATGTAGGTAGTGTTTTATCACCACCCCCCCTCGAACATCTAGGGCGACGCCAATGGCGGGGCGGGGCGCCCGGCTGCAGCCACGAGGGGCCCGGGTAAAACACAGGGGGAATGCTCTGCAATTGCTAAGAATAGGGGCTCGGCTTCGGCAGTGGGTCAGGGGTAAATTCTGAGGGGTCCAGTCGCAGACTCAGAGGCTCTAAATTGACTACAAGGGACCCGGGTACGCTACATTTGAGTGGCATTTTGAAGGCAATTTGCGGGGTTGGGGTACAACTGCAGCCACTGGGCCCCTTTGCGGGGGGGTGGGTAGTGGCTGTGGCGAGGGGCGTTTCTTTTCATTGCTTAAGTTGAGCCCAAGGCGGCCCCCCCCCACTTGGATTCGCCCCTGGTGCTGGCACTGGTGAAATGTCGCATTTTTCATCGATAAGTCCGCCATATTGAACTTATGGTCTGTATACTGACCTTGATTTATCCACGAGAGAAGAAAAAAACAAGTTGATGACCATGATCTCTCTAGGTAAAAATACGACACAATCATATTTCCATCAAAGTACAAATATGTAGGTACAATCAATCCAAGTACAGTACAAGGATAGGTTGGACAGCAAGGGGAGAAGTGGGACAACTTGTCCCAGTTCTCCCGACCCTGCCATTTTTCAGAATTGCGATGTCAGCAAAATTAAAACCCCTTTCATTGTTCGAAGCTGGGACAGATCGATGGAGAATGCGACACAGACCTTATTGCACCAAAATAAAGAAATTTTCGGTTGCATATTTAGCAGAAAATCCACTGAAGAAAACGTAAAAATCAACTTTTTAAGGAACGCTCACCTCTCGCTTCCAGCACCCATCGGGAAAGGAAGTTGACGCCCTAGTGATGTGCAGTGGAACTTTTAGTGCGGAAATCAGCTGAAAATTACATTTTTGGCTCACTCGTGGATTCAATAATGGGGTTGTCCCATTTCTCCTGCGTCCCAATTCTCCCCACTCTCCCCTACCTGTACGAGTCGTGTTCAATCCTCTGAATACGGAACTGCGGTGGGTAGTTCAAGCTCAGAACTGCAGCAGAAAGGAAATGGCGCGATTCCACCCACGTGCAAACTGTAGTAAAAACATACCTTCCTCCATCATGGAAACACACCCAAACGAAAATCAGAAGAATACATACATTCATCTAGGGTAGTTAAATCATCTACTTCTCTAAAGCGGAGTTTGAGCCATATCTGTTGAACCGTGACGTCACAGAGGTCCAAAAGCTGTCCAATTTTTACTCGTTTAGGATACCCTTTATATTTCGAGAACCACTAGACCTAGAACAAAGCAAAAGTATCAAAGCGTTTTTCTTGACCCAAGGATTCGAATGATTTGTAACCTAACCTTAAAAATTACATCGTGATCTCGGGATCAGGTCAAGGTCAAATAATGACCTTTCAGTGTCACGTTGTTTATCATTCCCATTCTCTGGTCATGCTTGTCACCTTGATACAAAATTTATATCTGTATATTTTTCGGTCGAAGCTCATAAGCAAAAAAATTGAAAACCGTGACCTTACTGAGTTCTGGCAAACTTGTTATTGACCTGATTTGAAGAAAAATTCCGGTATGAATATTTCTTTTATTTCAAGAGCTTTCGAACTATGTTTAGAAACTTAATCTATCTCTACTAGAAGCCGAGCTACCCTGATTTTGTCAGTCTCATTTTAGACGAACATAATCACCTAAGATGGGTTTAGAAATGAAGTCATAACTCACTGACCTGACCAGACCTGATGCCAATATTTGGTCATAAGTTTTCAAATTGATTAGGGGAGACTGGGGCCAAATGTAACACGGAGCAATTGTAACACTGGCCATATTGTCGAAACTAATCAATGGTTGGTGTTAGTGGCAAAACCGAAAATGCACCATCAGCTGCTGCCTTTGCTAACGAATTTTCAACTCGGTGCGGCGGGTAAGTCAGACGCTGTTCACAATTTTGTGTTTTTAAGGGTGTTTGGTAACTTTTGAAATATTTAAAGATGATTAGCTTATTGATGGGTATGATGAGATGGTACAGCAGAAGCAATTTCAAAGCATAAAGAGTGTTTAATTGGCTACGAAGTAAGCACAGAATCTGTCTCCTAGGCCAGCTTGTTGAGCGGCAATTTAGTTTAAAAAATTGCGCGTTGCGATGGGGACAATTGTAACATTTCTCTTGGGGTCAAATGTAACAATGTTACAATGGACCCCTATTGGCCTTACGACGTATCAAAATTGCTTCTACTGCACAAATGCGGTAGCTAGGTTTATGATGTTGTGATCAGGCGCGCACCCAGGATGTTCGTTTGGGGGCTGACGAGGGGACGTCAGGCCGATGAAGGGGGCGCACTTGTTCACCCAATAGGGCCAATCTTCATACCCTGGGGGGAGCGATGAACTTTTTTAATTCGCAGACCTAGCGTCAACTGTTTTTGGGAGGAGGCAAAGAGGCCTAAAATCGGGAAAACATAGATTTTGAAGAAAATCGACAAAAATCGGACGACTTGGGGGATTGCCCTGTTTGCCCCTGGATCCTCCAGTGGGGAGGGGAGGGTGAAATGCGAGCCCGCTGTTTATGATCGCTACTGTTTATGATTTGCTTTCCAATGATATGTTTGTTCGTAGGTTAGTATATGTTTCCGAAAAGTGGCAATGTGGGCTGCCCTATATAATATGTATTATATTGAAAAATTAATGATGATAATTGGGGTTTAAGGGCACGTCAGCTGGTAAGGCTATATGTTTCTAGTTTGTAAAATTAACGAGATTTCAGTCAAATTATAAATATATTTTTGTAAGTAGCCAGTCCAATAGGCAAATGGCAAAATAATACGTTTTTGGTTCTATAAAGGGTCATTCCTTTTCAGCAACAAGTTCAAGATTTACTGACCGGACGGATAAGTAAATTTTTGCAAAAAAATTTGAACGCGGTATATTCAGTTCATTTATAGGGATTATTCAAATCACCGGTATTCCGTTTTTGTATTCATCTTTCTACAAAACTGCATCGGCTGTTTTCAAACAAATGTCTTGCACTTTCAGAGAATGCCTCCTTTTCGACCACGCACCACCGAAAGTGGGACTCGACTGGAGATGGTTCATGAAGCTGAAGTGAAGGCCAAAGATGCTGAAGTGCTCGCATTAGGATGCTTTTTATGGTACAAATAAATCGTGGAAATTCACACGGCTTTAACCCATTAACGCCCGCACCTACTTCTAGCTTTCAGATTAGTGAAACAAATGTTTTCCTATATTTATAAGATGCCAAATAAGTTGTTCCGAAAGTTTTAAGGCGATACCACTTTTAGATTCTGAGATATGACACCGGACAAAAATGACCAGCTGGGCGTTTGGGACATTAGGGTGTCCCAAAATACCACTTTTTCGTCTGTGCAAGCTTGCCGGTTAACACCGCATTCTCCTTTTAGTTAATGATGAGCATGCAAAATTCGGATTCGATCCTTTGAGGTTTGGTCCCCCCGCCCCCCAAAACTGGTGAAAATCGAAAATCGTTGAATTGGTTCGAAAATGGGTTCATTCGAAAGCTTATGACAGAGGAAAACATATTTCCTTCATACAAATTGATGTAAAACCACTTCTTCACCGTTTTAGAGAGCTAAGAAGTTCTGAATTGTGGTATCACTGGCCAGAGGCGGATCTAATAATTTGTTTGGGGGTAACATGAGCAAAATGGGAAAGCAGTGTCTTTTTCAAGAAAATAGACCAAAACTGGCCAAAGCGAGTAGAGTTTTATCACTTTTAAGGGGATGGCTGGATTGGTTTTCCTTGCATCCGCTACTGGTATGGACATGGTTGGGGTTTTATTATTCCTGTTTCATGCTATTTTGCGTTGATATCGGGTGTAAAATATTCGCCGAAAAAGAGTGGATTTTGGCACCGTGGATAAAATCTAATTTCTGGCGTACTTTTTTCAGTGAACGAGACAGGCCGCGCTGATGGAATGAAAGCAAAAACAAAAATTAAAGTCTAACAAGTCCCGAGAAGTTATGGCCACATCCCCACCTTCGCTTCACAAATTCGAGGGACACCCCTGCTCGCCCCCCCCGCCTCCTACTTCCCATATCCATGCAATTCATCCGTATCCCTGATAAAACCCTTCCCGTAACTATTGTGAGATGATTACTTAGTAAGTCCATAACTAATACGTTTAGGCTTTTCAGATTGAACAGTTGTAGATTAATTGAACAGACTTTAGCCCTGGCTTAAGTCTGCTGGTACCTAGTCAAGAATTTGCTCGTTTCGACGCATTGTGTTGGCTTCCTTTTTCCAAACGGGTCACTTTTACACTTGGACGGTTGATGTTTCGTTTGGGCTTTTTGTCGCCATGAATTCCATACTGTATTGGCCATAGTTAGGTTCAATAAAATGCAGGTTAAGTTTATAATTAAATTCTAAATTCGTTGTAGGTTATTCCCACGGCCATGATCGGTAGCAGCCACAGTCTCCAAAACGTGACACACTGTTACAACTTAACCCACCATGTGATACAACTCACCCAACCGGTGGGGTAATTTGTATCAAGTGAAAAGGTCCATTCACCGGGCAGTAGGGGACAAACCAGTAAAGAGTAAGAAAAAAATATATCGGCAAAAGGAAGCCAAAGGATGCAGCTACGAGATGTTATTGAAATCACGGGGTCATCCCAAGTAGTTACGAAATTAATGAACCTGGAGTAAAAACTGATACAACCCATCCCACCCTCCCCTACCGATTCTACAGCCTGTCAAAGTCAGAGGACAAAAATGACCCGCTGGGCGTTAATGGGTTAACATGGTACAATTGACCCCCGGTGCTGTTACCATTGCCCCTCACGTGGGGTCAATTGTAACGGCTGAAGTAAATTTTTAGAAGCACAATTTTGACCCCTATTTTTCATTATTGTGAAATCTTTCTACGCCTGTCACATTGCAAAACCTTCAAAGTAGATGAAAATATAATTAAAACTGCTTTAACTCAAATCACTATTTCTCCAAAACCAGAAATGTGAAATTTGTTACAATTGACCCCAGTCTCCTCTACCCTAGAAGTGTGCAGCTTTACGCGCCTCTCATTCAAATGGGATTGGAATCACCCGCAAACAAGGGAGGGGCGGTTCCGGCCCGACTCCCCCTCCAGCCGCTGCCTGTCTCAGTAGATGAATCGTCAACAAAGCTCATGAGCTATGTCCATAAGATACATCAAAGCAAAATGCATAGACCATAGCTGAATTAAGTGCCTATTTGTCCTAAACAATCCGTTCAAAATGAGACCAGCACGTGAAGGAAATATTCGAAATCAATAAAAGACGCATCATCATGAATTCTTTTGGTCTGTGGCGTCAGGTGTTTAAAAAAAAGTGTGCAAATTCGTAAACATTTGTATGGATCAACACATCCGCTGCTGTGTAATATTGACAAGCAACGGCTCTCCTGTAGCCTTTCTGCTGGTTCATATCATACCAGGACATGATTGTCCGGGCGTGCGCTAAGCCTCGTGTTCAAATGCAATAGTGTTACCAAAAATGTCAAACTGAGATGCTGGTTACATGAACATTCATTGTACGACTCATGAAGTACAAATTCAAAATATAGGATAACATCACTCCAAATATATAACATTGGTTCTTTATTCGTCCCATACCAAGCCAAACTCCAACTGAAAAAATCACATGAACCACCAGCAAACTCCCTATGAAGACTTTGGTTAAAGTAATTAAAACTGTACATGATCCAGAATCTGATTTAACTTTAATACAAGCTATATCGCCTGTTTGCCTGATGTTCCAGAAACGTTTTACCCTGTCGCTTTTTCAATTTCATTCCACACCATACGTAGGCCAAACAAAGAAAAAAACATCAAAACAATTAAACAAAAGCAAAAGAAATAGCTCTAAAGCACTAATAGAAGTATAGATTTAGAATTATTTGCTATAATTAGTATTTTATAGGTTCTCCATATACCCTTGAATTCGTTTAGAATCGATGTGAATATTTTTGGTGTGCATATTTTATTTTTTTGCAAATACAAGAAATTGGTTATTATATGTTGACGGTGTAAATTTTCCATTTTTTGCAGGTCTTAATAACGACAAATACAGCGACTCACATGCAAATAAATCAGAACCTAGTTCTGGGTGTGGCACTGAGCAGTCTGAGGGCCGCCTTTCAAAGAGTAATGCGTTTGTTTCTGCTGCCTGCCTGGTTTAATCAATGACAGCATGTAGAAAATATCAACCTAAATCTGTTAACAACACTTTCAGAGGAGCACACACGGAGGAAAACTATTTCTGAAACAGCAAGGACAGTCGACATCATATGTTGTATTGTATGGTTCGGAAAACTCCTTCGCAATGACTTAAAAACTGTAGAAAACCACATTAGCATAACAATGCTGTTATTGGATGCTCCAGCTACTCTGGTCATCGGCGCCCATACCCCAGTATGAGTCTTCGTACAGGGCAGGAAGCTCTGACTGACTGGTGGGTGTATCATTCCCCCGCTCTCAATTATTTTACATTCTAGTACAAAATATGTTATGATTTACGAGTCTGTGTCCAAGGTATATGTCTAGTGACCAGCTAAATGAAATTACCTACAGGGCTGCGGTGTTTATTTCTATATCTGGATATCAGGCGCCCAGTAACCCAGTATTCTTCTTTATTGTGCAGCGTAACTTGGTTTCATGGGTTTAAGGGGCCGCAATCTTTTGAAGACAGCTTTTCTAATGCAGCCGTTCTCTAAACGCTGTCGCAATTGACATTTTTTCGGATTTGGGCGCCCCCAATGGTTTTATAAAATTCACGTAAGTATGATGGATCCATGAAGGGTATTCCTTAGACAAAAACATTCTGCCAACTATGGATTTGGCTCACCCATGAGAGTGGTAGTGGTTGTGTCTGCTGTTAGAGTGAGGGAGAGGGGTAGGCGAAGCAGACATTCTGTGCACATGGGTGAATATATGAGTTAGGTTTTTGTGCAGTGTGCGGTGCCGAAAACACTGGAAAAACAAGATTTCATTAAATGAGTGTGCTTGTAAATATTTTTTAACTGAAGGAAGCGGCTTTCAGACAAATGCGTAGAAATCGTTGTGAATAGAGCATTTCAGACTTTGCTATCAAAAGAAGTCGCTTTAAATCTCTCGTAAACACAAAATATTACCAATGCCTTCGTAAGCTTTCCGACGACCTCAAAACCAACCCAAAAAGATATTGGTCTGTCATAAAAAACTGTCAGCAAGAAATCAGTAATCTCCAATGTTTTGCGCAAAGAAGACGGATCGCTGACATCCGATGACGCTGAAAAAGCAGCCCTTCTCAACAACGCTTTTAGTACTAAATTTACAAACCATACCGTTTCAGTCCTTCCTGACGCACCAAAATATCAGATCGACCCCTTTTCCCAGTTTCATGTTTCTGAAGGGAAAATTTTGACCACATTAAAAACCCTAAAGCTGAACAAAGCCTGCGGAGCAGACAATATCAGCGCCAAAGATTCAGATTCAGATATATTCAAACAAGGTCCATTCAGGAGGACTTTTCACTTGTCCACGTTGACATGATAAAACAATAAAAGATGACGCAAAATACATAAAATCAACACCTATGCACTCGCACATCACGCAGCACCAAAACACACATCACATCAGCCCAACCATGCCGTATATTTTATAAAATTCCTAAGACTGGTCTTAAAATGCGGATCACCCGGCTGAAGCCCACTCTGGTTTAGTGCTGCCACCCCACGATAGGACAAACGCCAGCGGCCGGACTCCGTGCGTATCAAAGGGAGGGTCCACAATGCGGCGCCGCGAGAGTCATGTTGGTGCAATTGGCTGGCCCTCCCTGCCAAAAGTCTGCCACACATATTCCGGGAGTCCAGTCACTACAATCCGTTCAACGACACGCACAGTCGAGAAACAAGCCAGCTGCTTGGCAGTAAGCCAGCCATGGTCCGAAATCGCGTCAGATATGTGGTCATATCGCCTCCGACCAGTCACAACTCGTGCAGCAAAGTTTAATATTTTCTGGACACGGTGCAATTGCACCTCTCCACAAGAGCCGTAAATAGACATACAATACCAAATGATAGATAAAACAAGTGATTCCACAATGACCTTGAGGGCGGCGCGGGGCATTACGTGACGAGCATGACTAAGCGCTATTAGAATTCCGATACACTTCTTTGACATAACAACAATGTGTGACTGATAATTCATGTTTCTATCCATGGTAAGCCCTAGATTTTTAACGACTCTGGCATCGGGAATTTTGGTACCGCAGAAAGTGATGGCTACTGGTGGAATGTCGCGAAGCATAGCCGGCGTACCGAAAACCACCATCTGGGTTTTCTGGGCATTAACCTTCATGCCATTGGCACAAAACCATTGGTACATGGTGCAGAGGGCGACCTGCATACGCGCAACCAACTGGTCCAAATCACATTTTTACCAATGACGAGAATCTGTGTGTCGTCAGCGTACTAGACCACAGTCACGTCGCTGCCAACACAAAGACTCAAGTAATTGGCGTACAACATGTACAATAAACAAGACAAGGCTCCAACTTGAAAAAATCCTATGTTATTTTCGCGTGTTCTCGACACTGCGCAAGCACCGTCTGCCCCACTGTGTACCTGGACGTGCTGGGTGTGTCCTTCAAGGTAACTGCGAAACCACCCAGTTTCGACACCATACAAAGATAGCTTTTCGAGCAATTTCGAGTGAGGAACAACGTCAAAGCATTTAGAGAGATCCAAGAGCACTAGTATAGAAATTTCGCCTTTGTCCATGGCCTGGAGTGCTGTAAAAATTATGGCTTATGACACCAACTGCCGGGCAACGTGCCAACTTCCCTGTTGGAGGGTTCTCGGGACCAGCTTCTCCTGTTCAGGAAGCCGCCGGGCCTAACCCGGGTCGGCTGCGTGGAAGCCACACGCACCACCCACTACCGCGCCCCCGCCTGGAGTGCTGCATCTGTAATGACATGAAGAGCAGACTCAGTAGAGTGAAACTTCCTATAGCCGTGTTGAGCGTCCGAAAACAATTTGTTGTTTTCTAGGCATTGGGTAAGTTGTTTTTGCACAACACGTCCAACCAATTTGGAAATGGCCGGAAGGATTGATATAGGTCGAGTGTCAGATGGCTTCGCAGCTACCTTGCCTTTCGGAATAGGTGTTACGAGAGCGTGCTTCCACTCCCTCGGAACTGAGCCAGTAGTCAAACTAGTATTTACAACATCTAACAGAGCTGGTCCTAACCCGGAAAAAGAACTTTGGAGCATATAAATACTAGACTCTTGGAGCCAAAATCATCCTAGAATGTGCAAATGAATTAGTCGTACCTCTGACCAAAATTTGTAGCAAATCGGTTCAGACTGGAACCTTCCCGGCACGATGGAAATTAGCAAACATTATTCCAATCTACAAGAAGGGTGATAAAAAGGACCCTTTTAACTACCGCTTCGTTAGTCTTCTCCCATTATTTGCCAAAATTCTGTAACGTGTTGCTTATGACCAACTTTTCCGGCATGTTTCACCCTCGCTATGCTCAGAACAACACGGATTCATTTCAAAACGCTCCTGCTCCACTAACCTCGCCACCTTCCTAAGCTCGGCGCGGGAGGCTATATCGGGGGATATCAGACAGACGCACTTTATACAGATTATTCGGCTGCCTTTCAGAGTGTCAATCACGGCCTTTCATTCACAAACTCGAGAAATCTTATCACTTACATAGATCTGCACTAAAATGGTTTGTCTCATATCTCTCCGATAGGCGCCAGAGGGTCATAGTGAATGACAAAACATCTGATTGGAAGCCAGTTCTCTTTGGGGTTCCGGAAGGATCACTGGTCTCTCCTCTCATCTTTTCTCTCTTCATTAACGACCTTCCTCCTGGGTGATAAAGTCTGGCTGTTTATTGTACACTGATGATGTAAAAAATTTTGCGCAAAATTGAGGTACCATCTGATGCACTGATGCTGCAGGACGACCTTGATCGTCTACAGCAGTGGTCCACCCGATCAGCCCTCACACTAAATCCCTCTAAATGCAAAACATTTATAGTGACCCTTAGGCGCAACCCCGCTCGGACAACATACCACAATGTCGATGTACCCCTGGAAGCAGTAGATGAAATAAGGGACCTGGGAGTTATTCTAGACACTAAATTGACTTTTGCTCCACATATATCCAAAACTGTCAGTCAAGCCAACAGAGCACTTGGCCTTCGTCTGCGCTCATTTCAAACGGCTTCCAGGGGAGCTAAATTTGATAAAAAATCCCTCCTGGTTGCTTATTTCGCCAATGTAAGATCTATACTTGAGTATGGAAGTGTTGTCTGGGCGGGAGTAGCCATATCCCACGCTGAGTGCATGGACAGAGTGCAACATAAATTTCTTATTTGGTTAAATAATCACTCTACTCAACAATGTGACTCTATATCTTATGAATCGCTTTTGAACCATTTCGGCCTCCCATCACTTGCTGCACGCAGGCTTCATTTCGATCTCATTTTCCTAAAGTGTATCTTTTCAGACAAGATTAACTCCATCGACCTGCTAAATTGTTTGTGCTTGCATATCCCATCCCGGCTCACTCGCTCCTTACGACTCTTCGCTGGGCGCCGCGGACGTGTCAGCACTGTCAGCGGGGGGCTTTTCTGTAGGTTGCCGAGAACACATTTCTTGCCGCTTCCGGGGCCGACTTCTTTTGTGATGATTTTAATACTTTCAAGACATGTGTGGTGAGATTTGTAAATGCTCGGTAAGAACTGGACTATTAGCTCTTATCCCTTTTTTATGTTTCTGTGTTTCTTATATTTATATATTTTAACTTTTACCGTTTTTAGGAAGTACACTGTCTCGATTCTTGTGAGTTAGATAGACTTTTTTAATGCTTTGACTTTCCTGTGAGTGGATTTTATCTGTTGGCGATTATCTTTAATAAATAAATAAATAAAAGCAGGCACCGGCTTCAAGTCCTTAACATGTCTCAGTATTAGAGATTTATTATTTCCTTTAGGGTCCTATTTAGTGTTTTTATTATTAGTATTAGGGTATGAGGGTTTGCAGTTTTTCAAATTGACACACACTTATTGGCAATACAGCACATATGATACATATGTCACTAGCTAAAATTTTATGCGTATGTAACGCTGGAAGCTTAAGGTGCTAAAATACTAATTGAAAGCGGAGTGACACGTAGTTCTGATGGTGTAAACAAGGAGGGTTCAAGGCAATTCACAGAGCTTACCACGCTGTTCACTGAGTAGGTATGTATATTTTAATGACATGAACATCACGGTTTTCATTTAACATGGGCCATTTCCCTACCACATCCTTTTGATGCCGCCACCACCCGGCCTTCTGTTAGACAGAAGCCACTGTGCATTGCCGTCTAACCGAAATTGTTCGATTTTTAATGGCTAAAAATTGGTTTTTATGCTACTATGTTCCACTATTTGTCTCCCAGGTGACGTCATGTTCCTAGTTATTGATTATGGTTATCATTGGTTATCAAGATTTTTATACAGTGATTATACTAAGACTTTCAGCACCCAGCTTTCAAACTATTCCTCATTTGGTGAATGACGTGAATGATCCAGGCAGTGAGTGACGTCACACGGCGTGTCAAACACTAAAAATGGTAAATTCTAGAACAAAATACCTTCTTTTGTTGATTGTCAGGCCAAAATGCTTTAACTGACCAAGCATTGGAGCGAGGATGGAGAAGGAAGCCAATAAAACATCCACCGTCTTTAAAAAATAGGTTCCCCGCCAATGCTCACTGTAATTGGGCAAGTGTGCCTGTTGGGAGTGGTCCTAATAAAATAAAATAGATAAATAAACTTCGAACACCTGGAGTTTTTTAGGAGCTAAATTTTTCAGCATGTTCAACATGTTTACAATTTCAGTGTAAAATATTCATAGCACGGCACATTTCACTACAAACGGTAGCTGAACGGCCTCAAATGTTAAAGGATTGTTGCTCAGACCTTAACCCTTGCCAAAGTGTGAACGGGCGTTTGAACACCCACCTTCTGGCATTTTTCCGACAGGACCAGAGGGCGGTGCGACGAGCCGCGACCCTACCCAGCACATCCTATCCTTGATTTATTCCGCAACTGTTTCGAAAGTTTAAAGTTCAAGGCAGTGTGCCCCCCAGTCGTAGCCATGGGGGAAACATGTCAATTCCCGCCCCCCAATAAAAGAAGAGGGTTTTTTTCTGGTAATTTTTATCAGGGCGGTGAAAAAAGTAGGAACGGGTGCATGAAAGGTCCATACCAAAATTGCCAGGGTGCGTTTGGCACCAGTTTATGTATAATGTGCTAAGAATAGGCAATAAAGTAGCCTAGGAAAGTACATTCGTACAAGCCAAACGCAAATGGCTGCTGCCGGTGACTGCTACTGCTTGAAACAAAACAATCGTGAAGTGTACCTTTGAAGTGCTAGTTTATATAATATTTATAATGTTTTTTTCAAGACAGTATGTATGCTATCATTGTTTTTATTTATTTTGTAGTGAAGTGACTGCTTCGTAATTTTTCGATCCTGTTTTTTTCATGCATTAACCATGCATGCCGGTGTCCACGCAAAACACCGGCAGCTTGAAGCGCAGAATTGCGACATAAGAAACTCGCTTATTCGCAGCATCCATAGAACGATCTCATCGCTGAATTTCAGTGCTGTTTGAGTCATGCCAATATATGACGCCAAGATTTGACAAGAAGTAAGTATCGGTTGAATTCCCCAGATCTTAGAACTAAAGTTGATTTGGTCTCCAATAAGCCAGGATAATCTCTTTTTTAAAGTAATGCCTCATTACAGAGCCCGATTGTCCAGCCTAAGAATTTTACCTTTTGTTAATGCTATTTGTTATGCATATTCTTTCTCTGGGTCTAGACGAGACCCCGACACTGGCAAAGGAAACCTGGGCACGCCAAAGGGGGGTCAAACAATAGCTCAATGAAATTGAACCACTCAGGCGAAATTAGAGCATCGAGCTTTTTCTTGAAGCTTGAGTGAGCCTTAAATTCCAATTTTCTCACATAAATTTTCAAAACTCTTGACCAATTCAACCCAAAAGCTTGTATCTGGGATCATCCTTTGCATTAGACCACTTGAAAATAGTATGGAGCACCAATAACAAGATGAGTGTTCAATTCAAAAATAAAGGAACGCTGGGAGCCGGAATCGATCAAGTCTTTCCCGATATGCGATTTAGGTAGGAGAGGGAAAATGTATGTGTGTAGAAGTGTTCTGTGAAGGTTTTGTGGGTGAGCGACTTGAGGTGGAAACAAAATGTACTTTCCTGACTTTCAGACCTATTTTCATTGGCGTGTTCCTTTGAGAATTTCAACGAAATGGTATATTCCCAAAATGGACAATGAAAAAACAGACTTAATTATGGTTGGAACTCCTAACGCCGTTGGCAAGACAAAATAATTTCATTGCAGTGTGGCTACATCATCAAGCCTTCAAAGTGCGTTCGCCTACTTGGTGCCCATAGTGTCCAATAATATCCATGTCTGTTTGGGAAGCCCATGTCACGCAAGCTGTCAAGCCATCAAAAGAAGAAGCCGTCACAACTCTTTACTCATCCACTCCACCACTTCATTGTCATTTCACTCGAAATGCGCTTCAGGTCTGGGTAGAGTCTTGTGTGCATTCACACATCCGGCACAGTCTTCCGGTTTGGAAAGAAGCGGCCAAGAAACAGCTGAATCGAATCCAGAAAGCAATGAACTTTGGTGCGAGAGAGGTACGGGGGTGCACAGGAGAGAACAGGTGCACAGGAGAGAATAGGTGCACAGGAGAGAACAGGTGCACAGGAGAGAACAGGTGCACAGGAGAGAACAGGTGCACAGGAGAGAACAGGTGCACAGGAGAGAACAGGTGCACAGGAGAGAACAGGTGCACAGGAGAGAACAGGTGCACAGGTGAGAACAGGTGCGACAAGTGTTAGACGCACTTATTTGGAGACGAATTGAGGATCATGTGCGCCGAGGAGACCATTGTACGATTTTTCAGACAATCCATACAGAAGGATTCCACAAGCCATTCGGGACATGTTTGTGATGCGATCCCAGATTTGACGAAGAACGACTAGAGTGACCGAGACGAAAACCATCGAACTTGCCACCTTACGAGCACACACCGGCATTTCCCTTACGGGATATCAAAGCATGGAACGACCTGCCTCCCCAGATGCATTAATCCTTCTTATACATGATTCTGTCTTATATTATCTTTTTTAAATTTTCTCAAGGTTGTTGCACGTTCGATTTTTTGGAATCGGAGTCTCACTAAAGCCATCAATGGACTTGGCACGGAGGCCCCCACTCCACCAAACGAGCAACTCCCACAATTAAGAGTTAATTTAGAAGTTAAAGTTTAACGTCTCACAAAGCACAGGGACGGCCGCCCCGCTCAGGTCACATTTTAACCAGTCATTCGCCAGCTCACCTACGTCGGGTGAATACTGAGCACCGGAGCGTCTCAGGGCAACCGATCCCATGAGATGTACTATCTAATTATATCCTAATCAGATGTTGAACCTAAATTGTATACCAAAGAGCTAAGCTAAATCTTAATCAAATCCTAAACCTCAACTATATCTTATAGATTGGAATTATGTCTTTATCATATCCTTTTTGTTTGTATGAGATACTCCTGGTTTGCATAACCTTTAATCTGACAACAGCCCTTATATCCACAAAATTCATACCTGCCAGCTTCTCATGTTTCCGCTGCGGATGTGCAAGGTGCAATGTGCTCCTTGCTCTGACTGTAACGCTGACACCTGAAAACCCACTGAAAATGGATGGTGCATTGATACTTGCCGGTACAGCTACTACATACGTGCTATGCGCACAATACAATTATGATTATTGACGTGTGCTTTGCATTGTCGCTCTCGAACAGCCGGACAGCGATGTAGCCAAGCGTAGCCAAGTGTAGCCCAGTGCACCGTGTAGCCATGTAGCCAAGTATAGCCCAGTACACTCGCCAGCTGAGCGCTGTGCACGGCCCGCGGCGCGCGCCGGCTAGCCGGCTGCGCCTGTGCAATGTTTATCTTCACTGATCACAACTACGGTACGAGACAGACGGGACATCTCCAGTGGCGGATCAAGGGGGAGGGACAAAAATGGCATCCCCTCAAACGAAAAGCTCGGGGCAAACCATGCTTTGCCCCCCCCCCACAGCGGTCGACCTCCTTTTTGCCCCAACTCCTTTTTTAGTTTATAAGAAAATTTTGGTGCTTCAACTCTCAACTTCAAACAGAGACATTCAACTTCAGTGTAAACATTGGGTCTTTGTATAGCGAAAACCAGCATCTTGTGTCCATGTCTTTCACCCGGTGACGTTTTTTTCGACTTTGGGCTGCAACCCCCTTCCCCACAATCCGAATAGCTAGATCCACCACTGGTTGTGTGTGCTCATGTTTTTGTGAGATTCATAGTAAGGGTAGAACAGTACCGTGAGGGTGTAGGCATCTGAGAATATCCCTATAGTTGTTTGAACATTCCCCTCGGGTTTTTTCGGTTGCACGAAAAACGGCGGCGCGAAGCGCTACCGTACTTGGCACACCTTTTCCTTGATCTTTTCCGCAACTTTCCCCAAAACTTGAAAGTTGGGTCATCTCAGGTCAGGTGACCAGTACAGGTCAAGGGACCTCACCACCAAAAATGTTTAAGGTGGTATAAGTAAGAAATGAGTGAATCTATCGGATGGAAACTTATACCACATAATGGGCCCACCGATTGCTACAAAACGTGTTCCGGGATTTTTCATGTCGATGACCTAGGATCAGATACATTTCATGACCTATCCGTTGGAAAATAATGGGGAAAACAGGAATTAGGCTATATTTGTGTAGATACAGCCGAAAATACCTTCGTATTCTCCACATCATAGGATCCTGACCTCCTTTCCAAGATAATGTTGCAATTTTTGACCTGTGACCTCTGAGAGGTCATCTGGGGCTACTTAAGAAGGTTTCAGACTTTGGTCAATAACTTTGCAGGAAATGATGATACAGCTTTTATTTTGAAACCATTGCGTTCAGATTGCTATTGCGAGTCAATGATATGCATATTGACTATGCCAGGTGGGATAGTGACCTTGACCTGACCTGAAGTCAGGTCAGATGCCAGTGCCCAAGAACTCTACTCAAACATACCACTTTCTTTGACTTGTCATGATCTCAATACTGACCTGAGTCAAAAAGTAACTGATATAGATTCTTCATGAATTTGTATGAGCTATCCACAAGCGTTCGCATTTTTCGCTATCCCGTAGAGGAGCCAAGATCGAAGGGGTGTTTGAACACCCCCCACCAGGGCGAAAGTGGCTCGGAAGCCCACAGGGTTAAGGTCCAAACAAAAATAAATTCCTACCTTGGTACTCTGAATTCCTATCAAGCAATCTATTAGTGTTGTTTCCCCTGAAAATTAATTTCTGCACATATGTTGAGACAGCTTTTAGTTAGAGTTTTCTTCAATGTATGCACATACCTACTGTGAACACTTCCACACTGTCAGTGCCGGATCCAGGGGGGGACAAAAAAGGCATTTCCCCAAACGGAAAAACTCGGGGGCAAAACTCGGGGCAAAGCTATCGTTTTGCAAAACAATAACGGTAAACTATCGTTTTGCCCCTCCCCTCCAAAGCTGTGGGCCTCCTTCTTGCCCCGACTCTTTTTACTTTATGAACATGGTTTTGGTGCTTCAATTCTTGACTTCAAACAGAACTAGTCTACTAAACAATTAAACAATTTGGCATTTTGATTTAAAAAAATAACCATATTGTGGCCACATGATTCACCCTGTGATTTTTTTCTTTTCTACTTTGGGTGTAACCCCTAACTTACCGTTTAGTTGAATTGGGGCCAAATATTTTACTGGGTGCTTTTTGTTCGTGGTTTTCAACTCTGGCTTGCCTCCCCAAACCTCCTGGCTCGATCCGCCACTGGAGGTTTGCGTCCCACCTTTGCCAGAACCAACGCCGGAAAAGGCAGATGATGTCCTACTGCCAGTGTGCACTGTACGGTACAACGCCGGGAAAAGCAGATGATGTCCTACTGCCAGTGTGCCCTGTACGGTACAACGCCGGGAAAGGCAGATGATGTCCTACTGCCAGTGTGCACTGTACGATACAACGCCGGGAAAGGCAGATGATGTCCTACTGCCGGTGTGCCCTGTACGGTACAACGCCGGGAAAGGCAGATGATGTCCTACTGCCAGTGTGCACTGTACGGTACAACGCCGGGAAAGGCAGATGATGTCCTACTGCTGGTGTGCCCTGTACGGTACAACGCCGGGAAAGGCAGATGATGTCCTACTGCCAGTGTGCCCTGTACGGTACAACGCCGGGAAAGGCAGATGCTGTCCTACTGCCAGTGTGCACTGTACGATACAACGCCGGGAAAGGCAGATGATGTCCTACTGCCAGTGTGCCCTGTACGGTACAGCGCCGGGAAAGGCAGATGATGTCCTACTGCCGGTGTGCCCTGTACGGTACAACAGCGCTACCAGGTGACGTAAGCGGCAGCACCAGGTTGGCTGCGTTCTTAAACTCTAACAGATGTGCTAAGCCCGGGTGCATCAACTTGGATTGTCTGTATTTCATGAGTGTCTTTTTTTAGTTGCACGTAGTAGGTACAACCTTATGTCTTTGGCTTTTGAATGATATTGTGTGCGAGTACCGGTGCCTTTACCACTGAGCCGACTTGGCTTTTAAATCTCACCTCAGCCAACGCCTCAGCCATCGCTTTCACGGTAAAACATGAGAAACCTTCGATTATGTTTCCGGATGTTCCGAAATACATTGATGAGAAGCCACACATTGTCACTGGCTCTCCTGCACCGGAGCTGCTCATGCCGCCACAGACACTTCAGATGGTTGGGGGTTGATACATTGCTCGGCTAGTACAACAGGGCCAGCAGGGTGGCCGGTGACAGACGGCAGTCGTCTCTGCCATCCTATCTGGGTCACACTGGGTCTAATGTAAACGCGGCGGCCGCCGTCATAAACAATATAGCCGGCGCCGGGTGCGGCAGCAAGGCTGACAGGGCGCAAGTGGCTGTCACGCATCTGTCAGCCTGGGCGCGGCCGGGAGACTGGCAGGGCACAAGCGACTATTGGCCGGGAGACTGGTAGGGCGCGGCCGGGAGACTGGCAGGGCACAAGTGGCTGTCACGCAGCTGTCAGCTCGAGCGCGGCCGGGAGACTGCAGAAGGTTTTGGCCGCCTCTGCAGCCAGATATTGCTGACTCGACCTGGGGAATGCTCTCGCCGCCCCGCCACAGTCTCCTCTACTAGTCATTATCCTTAAAATAAGCATGTCTGAAATGTAAAATATGGTGAAAATAAAACCTTAATAATTTCAAGATCACTCTGTATTCAGTGAACTCAAAAACCCAACCAGTCTGCTCCTCGGGAAAATTCACATCCTCGTTCCACGATCACACATTTTATAGTAATTTCCAGTGCAGTATTTACCGCAGCGCCTCCATCTTGCGCGCCCTTGAATCCAACACCTTAGTTTCCAGCAGCCCCCCCCAGTGGCGGATCCAGGGGAGGGGCAAAAAAGGCAATTGCCCCCCAAACGGAAAAGCTCGGGGCAAAACTATGTTTTGCCCTCCCCCAAAGCGATCGACCTCCTTTTTCCTCGACTCCTTTTTAGCTTGTAAGCAAGATTTTGGTGCTTCAACTCTCAACTTCAAACAGAATTAGTGAAGTTCAGTGTAAATATTGGGGCTTGGATAGGAAAAAAATTATCTTGAGTCTATATTTTTCACCCCGTGGCGTTTTTTTTTGCTTTTTCGTCTCCAGTTCCCAAAATCCTACCGAAAAGGTATATTGTAACGCAGTTTTTCACTGCGCGACGTTTTTTTATTTTGCTTTTTTGCTTTTCGACTTTGGTTTGCCCCTCCCAAACCAACCGGCTAGATCCGCGACTGCCCCCCCTGATCCTAAAGATCTTCCTACTGCGTTAAAACAGTAGGTCGACGCTCCCTAGCACTGCGTCGCAACGGATCTCGCTCTCCGCCGTTGGCGTCCTGTGCCCGGATATTATCATCCACTGTACTCCATGTTCCCACTCGTGCCGGCTCAAGATGGGTTTGGGCTGGAGGAAGCACCACAATACGCAAATCGCGCACGTGCCTTGAAATCCCGTCCACCTCCACTTTCTGATGCGAGATAATACGACTGACTGTCCCGAGAGCGCTTGGAACATGGCAGCGACGACTAGCGTCCCGAATCCAAACCTTGTCACCAACACTATAACAGCACTGCCAACTCCTCCTCCGCACTCGGCACGTCCGGCACCCTCGTCTCGTGGTTGAACAGTGTGTTGGCTGGGACTGGATTTCGGGTCCTCGCTCCGCGGCATCACGTTATAACCATAGACTGTCTCTGCCACAGAGCACTGTTTACGCGCCGCTATGGTTTTCACGGTTCTGTGGTTGCGCTCCACCACCGAATTTCCACAGGCCTGGTCAGCCGCACGGTACCTTACACTAACACCCCAGTGACTCAGACACTCATAGAATGTCGCACTGCGGAATGACTTAGCATTGTCCGTTAATATGTCCCTCGGTGGTCCACGCTCAAGAAACACCTCCTCTAATTGAGCGATCACACTGGATGAGTCCTGGTGCCTGAGCTTTCGCCAAATGGCGTACCGTGATTGACCGCAGTCGACAAGAGTCAAATAGTGCAGGTCACCAACGTGACACACGTCCATACTGGCTCGGTCCCAGCACTTAGCTACGCCCAGTGAGCCATGCTGTCACCGCTGAGGTGCGGGGTCGATGGACTGGCACTGCTGACACTGGCGAACGACACGCCGCACCCGCTTCCGATCCACCGTAGGATCGAGTCTTCTGCAGAGTCTCAGGGTGTGTCGGATGCCCCGGTGTCCGCTTGTCTCGTGAACGGCCGCGATGTCCAGCTCCGACACAGCTGCTGCACCCACTGCCTGTGAACACGCCGGCGATAACCACCTTTTCGGTACCCTAGGGAGTATATCTGCCCTGTTATCGGCCGAGGGGACGATTTTGACCTTCACTTGTAGATTGTACTCGCTGATGAGGGTTTTCACCGTCTCCAAACGTCTTTTAATGAGCATCTCGCTCGCGGCCTACGTCTTCAAATGTGACTTGCCGGATAGAGCGCCGCTTACCCAGTGATAGGCGCTCTTTGAAACAGTCTTCAGAGTGAGCCTCTTCATTTTCCAGGACACGGCGAAGTTGATTCCGCGCACCAGAACATCTAGCTCTGCCAAGTTGATGTGGGAGTCCGGATCTGTCGTAGCCAGCAGGCGTCCTCGATGGCTTCACCATTCACCTCCAACAATGCTGCAAGAGCGAGGAAACTTGCATCTACCCAAACAACAGCTTCCTCCCCCTCAACGTCCCATCGGCCTTGCGCACGGTCGGATGCTTTCACAAGCTGGAGCATATCGGCAACAATGGTGCAAAACTCGGGATCCACGATTTCGTCGTCCCATCCTCTGGTGACCGCGCTCGCTCGCCTCTTCACAAACGACGCTGCCATCCGCAGCCAGCTACAGACAGGCAGGTGGCTGGTTAGGCGTCCACAGAGAGAGAAGACGGCGCGTCTCGTCAGTTTCGACGGCATGTCAATGTTGTTGTTGTCGCGCGTCCAATGCGGCCCGCGCTCCAGCCCGCAGACTCGCAGACCCAACACACGTGCGCCCTCCATCAACCTCTGAGGTGGCTTGCAGACAAGACCATGTCGCTTCAGGTGAGTTATCACCTCTTCTGCAGTCGCGACGTATTCCCACACGCATATGTCATCCACATAGGCAGATGCAGTGCCATCTATTTTGCTGTCAAAACTCAGTGCCATCTGCAAAACTTTTTTCATGACCAAGGGAGCGACACTGAGGCCAAAGCCAAGTCCCGTAAGACACCATCTCTGGCCCCGGAAAACGACGGTTTGGTAAGCCCATAAGGCTTCATGCACATGAATTTGCAGATGCGCCTGTCTAAGATCTATGAGTGCAACATTCTGACCAAAATGACGCCATTCCGTCGTTTTCTCATTGCAAACATCTGCGTCAGCTGTATGAAGTTTCAGATGTTGATTGAGTTGGCAAAAATCCATCACGGCCTTGTCTTAGCCTTATTCAGCTGAACAACCGCCATCAGGGGAATCGTCGCCATCACTTCTCCATGCAGCAACTCGTCGTGTGGCACGAGCCAACCATTTTCAACCCATTTGGATAGCTCCCGTTTGTATTCATCTCGAGCGTCCGGTGGAATTCTGTACTCATTGATGTTCTTTTTCAGCTTCTCCGGCCTTCTTCCATCGCACCACTTCCATTCAACCGTCCACTTTTTACTACTCGCTTCGTACATCACCTTAAAGTCTTCATCTGAGCTTTCCACTACTGCTCCAGCCGCGACAGACCGAGCTGGAATGCTTGTTTGCTCAACACAGAAAGTGACTTCACCGTTTCTGCTTACAGTCACTCCATGCAACGCCTTGACACCATTCATCCCTAAGATGAAACAAAAGCCCAGAGGTTTACCGTTGACAACAAAAACATCCACTGTCACTGATTCCCCAGACGGCAGACGTACGTACACAGCACCTGTACCCGCGCACCAGTGACAGTCGCCACTGACGGTAGTCACGCTCACTTCACGCTTACTCCAGCGGCGACACAGGGATGCGTGCACGATGCTCTGAGTACAGCCCGTATCCAAAAGGGCGTCACACTCAGTCATCTACGCTCAGGCGGACCACTGGCAGCGCACTGTTTGATGTTGAGCCGGGGAGGAGACTCGCACCGCTGAACCCTCCTCTCCTCCGTCGTTTCCCGGGCATGTGGCGACTAGGTGTCCACGGCGGTGGCAGCGATGACATCTTACACCGCACAGTGGGCCCGCGGACCCTCAAAAGCGCTTATTATTCGGTTTTCGTAAGTTCAAAAATATTGCTGTTTTATGGGAGTCATCAGTGCGAAATTGAATGTAGAACACGATGATATTCTTATTTTTTCTAAACGACTACAAAACTCTGTGCAGAAACAGTCTGAATACGAGGTTTCTACCGAAAGCGTTTCGGAGCGCACTTATCGCCTGAACTTCCTTGTTTGTTCACAAGTGTTTTTCAACGTTTCAAAGGCTTAGAAATTAGTTTTATGGCTTTTGTTTCTAGGAACTGAGTGTTCCAAATATGTTAGTACATTTTTTAACGTCACTTCGTGTATTAGTCAGGAATGGGGAGCAAATTTACCAAGTAATGTTACTGACGGAGATAGATTTGATCAAATTATATTTGAAATAGAGATTTAAAAAAATATATCACCTTGTGCCGCAGTGAAACTTTGTCCACAAATTAGCTGAAGGTGTTCACTTTCATGCCTTACAAGTACTTTTTGCCCGATTTTGCCGGAATTCGTATTATGAGCATATTTGTTGTTCAATGCAATGCATGGGTGCGGTCATAGTATTACACTTTTACAAGCCAAATGATAGAAATTGGTCATTTTTAAGGCAAGTGTCGGCAATGTTTCCCTTTAGGATTCGTCTCGGGTCCCGGTTAACACAATCCTGAGCTATTTCGTAGACCTGCAAGTTAAGCAATCATTTCCATGTCACATTGGGTCAAATGCTTTACACAGGAAACATAGGTATTGTCTAAACACCGCTCGGGGCTTAAGATACCGTGCGGATAGGCCTGGGTTTGCCACTCGCTTTACACTAAATGCATCAGATGATTACGTCGCTTCGCACGAGAACTGATCACGAGAGCTCAAATTTGATATGAGACGAAATATAAGACGGTCGTTTCCTTGAGTCAGAAGTGGCCTGGTACAGAGGAACAATAGGCCCCTGACTCAGTTGGAGAGGTGCCTTGCCCTAGAGAACTGTGGTTTTGTAGTGGGAACAATGATCGCACTAAGGGATGTGTTTAACTGTGTGCGTGGCAATATTGGTATCAACAGAGTGGCAGCGGATGATGAAGTATCATATGTTAAGGACACATTACAGGGCGGATTCGGTGAGCATAAAAGAGACACGTGCGGTCGGAAATTACAATCTTTATTGCAAGGCTGAAGGGGAAATGGCAAGCAAGTCACAGGACCCTAAACCGCTTCTTGGAGAAAGAGGAACAAAGGCTGAATGAGTGTTCAATCGCAGCAGATTCACCAAGGGTATTGGAGCCTGTTGACCTTGACCAGCCATCTACAAACCGGGGTCCTTGTCGGCCTGTTTGTTTATGTGGAACACTTTCTGGTAGCTCCAAACGTCGTCGAACCTCCGCTTTCATGGCTGGTTACTCCTCTGCAGAGCTTTTGAACGTCACACGCTCCAAAGCGCCAGGGCCTTTCTGGTTTTCTCAAAGACGTGACCGTGACTCCCACAAGATCTACTAAGGTAAGAAAAATGCTAAGAAAACCAGCAAATACCCCAATACGATCCACAGACGAAGAAGCACTTGCTGTGTTCATTGAAGGGCAGCATACGAAGCAAACCTAGAAGTTTACCAGAGAGTCGGCCAAGAGTCAGAATCAGGAGCGTAGGGGGGCGCCCCGAAAAAGGCCCCTGCGACAGCGCCAAAAGGGCCCTGATGGGTAAAAAGGGTTCTGCTTGTAACAGAATAGAGTGCTGAAGAGGGCTTAAGAGGGCCCAGTCTGGTATTGAATTTCATATTTGACCACAGAGCATAGTGCGGGCGAGCCGCGCTTCGCGCGACCCGTGTCCTCAGGGGGCCCTCAGGGGAGGGGGTGGCTGTCCCCGCCCCCCTGGCCACGCCCCTGGTCAGAATGTCAGAATGCCGACATATGTCCTCCATACGACATCCCGAAGGCAAAGGAAAATTGTTATCCGGAGGAGTAATTACTATGCATATAGGGGTAATATACTATGTATACATAAATTAATTACATTTTTCATGGCTTCCACCAATGACACACGAAAACTAGCAGTCCTCGAAGCGCTACACATACACGAACAAAAGCCCTCACTCAACATGCAGATAAGCACACACCGAACACTTACACTTCGGGGGGATTGGATGATGATCAATGTTCATTGTTAATGAATATATGCCACATGTAACTGATGTAAAATGTAATTAATTTATGTAATTCTTGTATTGAAATGTAGTAAATGTAAGTGTTATACGCTCAAACTATGTTAGTGTTCTTATAGGAATACCTAGATGCATCGTGTATAATAGGTAAGGTAGCTAATAAGGAAGTGGTGCTGTTATAATGCTCGTTCTAGCGATATTTAAAAACATGTTTTCGAATTGTGAAATGAAAACTATGAGCGCATATTTAATGCTGAAGATGACTGTTGAAAATACAGTGGAAACTAGTTGTAATTAATGAGTTTTGGTGACCTTTTAAACGAATTAACGACTGACATTAAAACCAACGCGAGAAATATAGAAAAACTCCAAAGAAAAATATCCAAGTGCGCGAGTGCTATACAATTTAACTGTCATTGCCTCAAAGAGAACATATTGCCGAACTATTCGAATATATATATATATATATATATATATATATATACTATTTATTTGTTTATTTATATTCATGTTTCACTCCTGTGGAAACACCACAGTGCACGGCGTGACACCGGCTGCTGAGCCACAGACATGTTCAATGTTCGTCATACATTGACGTGTTTTCATATATTTTGGATGATGGTGAGGTGAGAGAGACTGCAAAGGTGAGCATGAGTGAGTATATTCCCTCCGTTGCCCCGTCGGGCCAGCAAGCTAGGTGAAACCTGTTGTTCACCAGCCCTCCAGGGCAACGAAGAGAATAGATGATATCCTCGTCTTGTTGTCGAGCCAAATGTCACGTCAAAAAAAAAACAGAAAAATAAAAAAACGTCAAGTCTGTACTCACCTGTTTCACATTTCGTCGGGTGATGATGAGGTGCAGTGACTGAAGATGAGAGCATTATTTCGATTTTTACATGTGTGTCATGCGCGGGAGCACCAAAGTCGACTCGACACCGACATGCTGAACCACCGACATGTCTAATATGCGTTATCAATAACGCGTTTTGCTACCACTATTATTACACACTTCCATCATTACTTTCCCCAATGAAATGATCATGTAATATTTTTTTAGTGTGTTTATTCCTTGGGATTTCCGCAATTGTTTCAAATTTTCTGTAGAAAATGTTGTTCCACAACTTAGGTACTAAGAAAGGCGTAGTGAAAAGCCGGCAGTTTCGATTTGAAAATGCTTGCTCTAACATGAGAACACGTCTCGTATCATACGGTCTTAATTCCCTGACGTAAAACAAATTGCAGACGGACGGACCGGCGGGTATAGTTCAGAAATAATCATCAAACTCTCCTCCGTAAACTTTTGCAGGGCATGGATGACGGATTCCATTTCCCAGCGACTGTGCAAGATTTTCGGGAGGGGCCACCTTCCTCCCCAGGGGACTCCTCCATTCCCAGGGGTGCGCCTTCGGCTTCCCAGGGCGCCCACTCAGGGGGACCAAAGGGGTGCCTTTTTATTGTGTTGCATTGTATTGTATTCAACGTCACGGACTCTGCCAAACATAGAAGGTGGCTATTATAGAGCCCAGGTCAAGAAGAAACATGGATAAAAACTAAATCATACACCCTCAATCCTCATACATTCCACAAACATGGCTTGGTCACGATGAATTTAGCTCAGATGACGCTTGAGCTCTCGTTTGAACACACCTATGGGCATGTATCGCACTACATGTGGTAATGCATTGAAAGCATGGCTGGCACGGTATATAAAACGCCTTCTGCCTGACTCAGTTCTAATCCGTGGAAGGAAGGAATCGCTGTCATTTCTTGTCGTTCGCTCTTGGCGTTCACTGCGAGTTGCTATTTGTTGGGCTATTAGAGCGGGTTCGCTCACGTCCATGACACGTCTCAATAGGCACAATGAATGGTACACAATCATTTCACGAGCGGGAAGCCAGCCTAACAATTGAACAGCGTCACTAATGTGATCCCACCGTCGACGCCCCGTGACCACCCGGGCACAAAAGGTAGTCAGCTTCTGGACTCTGTACATGCACTGGACGTTACAATTTCCACATATACTTAGGCAGTAGCGGACTGAGGACAAAATCCAGACTGTTCACTATGGGCTTAATGGTCTGCGGGGGCAGTCTGTGTCGAGCATGGTGGAGCCCCAACAACATTCCGGTGCATCTGCCGACCAGTCAATCAATATGGGGTTCAAAAGAGAGAGTTCTATCAATAGTTACGCCTAAATGTTTCTATTTTCTTGGTTTCAAAACTTTGCCAGTGCTGCTCAGGGGTCGTTGCTCTTCTTGGGGGACGTTTTTGCTGTCAGGGGGCGCCTTTGCTATCCAAGGGCGCCTATGCTATGTCAGAGGGGGCGCCTTTGCTCTTTCGGGGCGCCTTTTTCTGTTCAGAGAGCTCCAGTGCTAATCAGGGAGCGTCTATGCTATCCAGGGACGCCGTTGATCTTCTGGGGCGGGGGGCGGGGAGGGGCTGGCGGCTCTGCTATTCAGGGTGCACCTTTTCTATCGAAGGGTGCCTATGCTATCCAGAGGGAGAGCCTTTACTCTGTGGAGAGCTTTTTGCTGTCCAGGGGGCGCCTATGCTATCCAGGGGGGCGCTGCTCTTCTGGGGGTGGGGCTCTTTTTGCTGTCCACAAAAGAACTTTTTCCAGAGTAAAGCGCTAAAGAGATACACTGACAGTACTTTTCCAGAGCATTGCGGTAAAGAGATACACCGACAGTACTTTTTCAGGGTAAAGCGCTAAAGAGATACAGTAGTTTTCCAGAGTATTGCACTAAAGAGATACACCGACAGTACTCTTCCAGAGTATTGCGCTAAAGAGATACACCGACAGTACTTTTCCAGAGTATTGCGCTAAAGAGATACACCGACAGTACTTTTCAGGGTATCGCGCTAAAGAATCGGACGCAAAAAGCTCAGCTGATGGGACAATTCCCCAAGTGCATCTGAAATGGATATTTCTTATATTCTTAGCTGTTTTCCCTGAAATTGAATGATTTCAGCGAAACACAATCTCTTCATCCGCGAAACAACTCAGAGACTTCACGCGATTAATGCAAAACGCTGTTTATACACAACAAGAATGACCAGAGCTTCTCAAAAGCACCTGATTGGTGCTGATTCCAACCCCTGAGTCTGCTCAAATGATAAACATTTCTCATTCGATTTGTAACCGATGCCAAGTCGTAATCCCTTGACAGACGCAGCTTCACCGCGGCCAGCCTCAGGTAAGGGACGACTGGGGTGCGGGTGTCTCGCAGCGGAAAACACTTTTGCCGTACTATACTGTATTCATCGAAGAACGCGGAATCAGCAAGGTAGCAACAACGTTAACTTCCAGTAGCTTATTAAGTGAACATTTTGTTAGTATGTGACTTGTTTTAACATATATATTTCGTCCGGACCGTTCAAATTATGTACAGCTTCGCTTATTTAGGATTTTTGAAAAATGACGCAGGAAATGTGAGAAGTGCTAAAATTAGAGTTGAATAGGTAATACGAAAAACCACGAAATATTTCCAGATTACGTGACAAAGTTAATCACCATTTTTGGATTCAACATTCTCCAAAGCATGGAGGGAGGACACTGAGCTGGAACGATCCTCAAGAACTTCAGGTTTTCGTCTCAGCTAAATATTCATATGTTCCAAGTTCGCACGGATAGATAAAGCACACTCTTGTATAAAACACGCTCTTGTCGTATGAAGCACACGTGTTGTCGTGTATTCTCATACAAACAGCAAATATAAATATTTGCGTCCTAAATGATACATTTTAACCATACTTCCGGCCAAAACTCGGTTACCACCCGACCCACCTCCCCAGCCCCTCGGCGGCAACGCACTTTCAAGGTTCTAATTTCGGTGGAAATGCGCTCGTCGACTATCTCTTGGTAGTAAGATGCGGAAAACAGGCCGCTTTTCAGTTATGGTTTTTGGTAACCTCGAGCCAAGGTAAGGGTACAAGGCAGAACATGCTCACCCAACAGGGATATCAGACTCAATAATAAAAAAATGCGACACACCTCGCCACCCCCATCACCACTGCAGTGATGTTTTCATATCCCCATCTTTAATGCAGTGATGTCTTCATATCCCCCATCACTACTGGAGTGATGTCTTCATATGGCCCATCACTATCGCAGTGACATCTTCATATCCCCATCACTACTGTAGGAAGGTTTTTGTTGACATCACTGCTGCGATGAGATCCTTATTGATACAGCACACCTCGCCACCCTCATCACCACTGCAGTGATGTCTTCATATCCCCATCGCTACTGCAGTGATGTCTTCATATGGTCCATCACTATTGCAGTGACATCTTCATATCCCCCATCACTACTGTAGGAAGGTTTTTGTTGACACAGCACACCTCACCTCCTTCATCACTAGTGCGTTGAGGTCTTTATCTCTCTCATTACTGCTGCGGTGACGTCTTCATCTCCCTCATCACTGCTGCGGTGAGATCCTTATTTCCCCATCACTACTGCACCGACATCTTCATCTCCCTCATCACTGCTGCGATGAGATCTTAGTTTACAAATAGAGGATTGGTGCCGTTGTAAGAATTTATTAAGTGATTCGATTTAAACACAAAGCGGTTGAAATCAGTGCTGGAAGGCGTAGTGGTCTATCGGTTGGCTTGCTCGCTTCCCACTACCTTAACTATCGAAATTCCCAGGGGCATCCTACCGAATACATCGCAGCCAATAAATATATGTCAAAAGTTAAAGGTAAGGGAAGAGAAACACAACCTAATGTGAGGTGGAAACACATCAACACTAGTCTGCAGCAAATAAAGTAATAATGTAGGTACTTGTATGCCCGTTCATTTGTTCAACGCACACACAAAAACACCAACAGAACGCAGGCAGGTCGCAGCGTTTGAGGACAGCTCCCCCAGCGGAAGGCTTGGGAGGGCAGCTCCCCCAGCGGAAGGCTTGGGAGGGCATCTCCCCCAGCGGAAGGCTTGGGAGGGCAGCTGCCCAGCGGAAGGCTTGGGAGGGCAGCTCCCCCAGCGGAAGGCTTGGGAGGGCAGCTGCCCAGCGTAAGGCGTCGTCAGTGATCTCTGCAGCGGGCGGCCGCGCTGCTGCACCGCCGAGCTGCGCTGTGGAGGGCGACTGTCCCGGGCGGGCGAGGCCGCGGCAGACCTTGAGCGTACATACATGTGGGAGCACTGGAGTGACAATAACTTTAGAGGCGGGCATAGGTGCCTTGCAAAGAATTCCTCCTAAAAGCCCTTAGGTAAGTGGACGAGCACTGGAGCGTTGAAGATTGAACTGAAGGAGCACTGGACGAGCACACACAGGGCTTACGAAAAAACCGGGCTTGAAGCAGCATGGTCGTATGGTGCAAAGTTAAATGAATTATGGCGATTGTCCTGCAATCTTGTAAAGTGGCGATGTTATACCTATATAGGCAAAGTGTCTCGGTAGTAGGAATGGATTTGATACGCAGCCCGATGTAGTGGTCGATCTTCTTTTGTCCGGCCTGGTAGGCCTCCTTTCCGGTCGAGTGCATAGTGTTGAGGAATCATTGTCACAATTACTGTTTCGGGAACCTTGGATACGGAGTGAAGTATTTGTAAAGTGCAACAGTTATCGGTAGTAGAGAATTGCAGAGCATGAAAATGTTGAAGACGTGATTTATCTAGTACGTGTGGGTTTCTAACTTGAGGAGTGATGGTTGGATATTCAATGTATTATCTGAAGGTATACTGATCGCTGCTGACAATTTTGAAAAATAAATTCTGAAAAAGCTCGCTTTCCACGTGGCCAACCCGGGTTGGCGGGTTCCTTGAACATGGATCGAACTGGCTTGCAAGAAACCCTTCCAGTAGGGAAAGATTTGGCAAAGTCATTTGATCCTGGCAGTTGGTGCGTTCATAAGCCCCAATAATTATACAGACTAGTGCTAATGTGCAGTGAAATGCTGGATGTTTGTTTTAATCGCGATTGGCACAAGATCCACCAACAATCATCTTGGTCATACGGTTGCATTTGCTTGGAAAGGTAAAAAAGCAGGGATATCCAGTTAAGATTAAGTGTAATTGTGAAGGTTGGCATTGGGGATGGGTGGCTTAGAAGAGAGCATCAAAATCGTCTAAGCCACCGGTCCGGGGTTCAAGTCCCGGCAGAGCCTTTGGATAAGTCGACGATCTGATCCCCAAATCCCTCATAGCGGGGTGAGCATTGGCGATGCCGTATAAGCGTGATAGTTGGCGCGTCGTTAAACCGCAACAATGCTGATGATGAAGGCTGGCTTTGTGGCGGTGACTGAGTGTAGATGGTGTGTATGCACGCTCCCCGCTGCCGCTGCCGTCCGCAGGTCCACCAGGCCCGTAGGCGCGCCCTAGGCATGACATTCAAGGCGAGCCGCTACCGGCGCCACTGTGCTAAACGCATGTCAGGTAGCCCCTTAACACCAGACTCAGCCGAATTGAGCGCCTCTTTTGCTAAAGTGCTCACGCGAAATTGCTGTTCTTAATTGCTTTATTTTCTGCTTGGACTATGCTTTGAGCATATTTGTATATGTTTCGGATCATTTGGCTGGATTCTGGCTGAAAGCCTTTGTCAGTGGTGATGAGGCGGATTAGCATGGGCGGGGGCTGGCTGGCGGGTGCTGGCTACGGGCCTGCAGGGAACGCTGCTGGAGCGGCAGCGGCCACTGCACGCGCCGTCACCACCGCTCTCTGTTGCAGTGTACCAATACGACTACGACGACGAGGACAATGGCTTAACCGAGACTGGCTCAGATGCGGCGACTGAGAGATCCTACAGTTCATCCTCGTCCTCCAGCTCGTCATCTTCGTCATCCAACTCTTTTAGCTCTTCTTCTAAAAACGGTGCTGACTTCAGCTACACCTATGAGAGCAGCTACAACTCTGAGGCCGCTGCCGCAGCCGAAGCGGCGGCTGCGGCCGAGGCGCGACGGCAACAGGAGCTGGAGATCCGGAGGCAGCAGCAGGAGCAGCGTCGACAGGAAGAACAGAACAGGCTGGAACAGCGACGGCAGCTGGAGGAGGCGCAAAGGCTGGAACAGCAAAGGAGGGAGCAGCTGGCGGCCAGGGAAGCAGCGCGTCGACAAGAAGAAGAGCGCAGGCAGCAGGAGGCGGAGGCACAGCGCCGGGCGGAGGCACAGCGCCGAGCGGAGGCGGAGGCGGAGGCACAGCGCCGAGCGGAGGCGGAGGCGGAGGCACAGCGCCGGGCGGAGGCCGAGGCCGCCGCGTCTGCAGAGCGAGAGGGGCCCGATCCGTTGGGCTATGGCCAGTCGCCGTCCAGCGCTGGGCCAAGCGAGGGTCAGTACCCCGGGTCAGACCCTGTCGCCACCAGCTGCACATTCGAGGGTCAGACGTATGTGGACGGCGACAGATGGCAGCCCGACACCTGCACCACCTGCACCTGCAACGGTGGCCGGGTGGAGTGCGACCAAAGCGGCTGCGACCAGGACCCGTGTGACGGCGTTCTGTGTCCGGAGCTGCAGTGTGACACGCAGCAGTACATACCACTGGGGAGTGCTGCCCGCGCTGCGTCGGTCAGTATGAGAGCGGCCGGCCGCCCGCCTGTCCACAGGAGTGCCCGCCGCGCTTCTGGACTCTCAGCAAATGCTTTTGCATCTCAGGCTGCCCTCCTCATAGAGCTGCTAGCCCGGCAGCATACCCTGCAGTACACCCCGCTGTATGCCCTGCAGTAAACCCGGCAGCATGCCCTGCAGTAAACCCGGCAGCATGACCTGCAGTAAACCCCGCAGCATGCCCTGCAGTAAACCCCGCAGTATGCCCTGCAATAAACCCTGCAGTAAACCCCGCAGCATGCCCTGCAGTAAACCCCGCAGCATGACCTGCAGTAAACCCCGCAGTATGCCCTGACAGTGGGCCTTCTCACATAAACTCAATCGAATTCTTAGGAAAACTTACCCAACCCCAACCCCAACTTGACGGCTGCTAAATTATGGTGGCTCTCTGCACGCACGTTCAAAACTCTTCTACTCTGCAATCATATAAAACTATTGTGCATGACTTGGAGCAGCTGATGTATGTACATGGTTTATTATTTAACATCACGCCTTTGGATTACCATACCATTCGATGGTGCCGTATGACCCTGGCAGTTGGTGCGTCGTTAAACCCCCCCATTCGATGGTGCCGTATGACCCTGGCAGTTGGTGCGTCGTTAAACCCCCCCCATTCGATGGTGCCGTATGACCCTGGCAGTTGGTGCGTCGTTAAACCCCCCATTCGATGGTGCCGTATGACCCTGGCAGTTGGTGCGTAGTTAAACCCCCCCATTCGATGGTGCCGTATGACCCTGGCAGTTGGTGCGTCGTTAAACCCCCCCATTCGATGGTGCCGTATGACCCTGGCAGTTGGTACGTCGTTAACCCTTCCCCCTATTCGATGGTGCCGTATGACCCTGGCAGTTCAAAGGTCATTGGAAAAGGTCAATCCTCATTTCCCGCCAAACAGTGGCTACAGTGTTAGTCAAAGTGTAAATAATAAGTAGTATAACATATGGTGACCTTAAAGGTCAATGACCTTGAATGACCTTGACCCAAAAGTTGTGGGGAAGCCTCTTTGAGACCTCTTCTCTATGAACTTTGTCCGCCTTTAGCTTATTCCCGCCATTTTCCTGCATAATCACAGCATTTACCAATCGATCCCAGCATGACCAATATTTGACCTTTACGACCTCGTTTGACCTTGAAGATATAAACCTAGGGCAATGAAAATTGGTCATCATGTAGATCACCAAAGCCCCCACCCACCTACCAAGTGGCGTTTTTCTAACCCTCTTAGTTTCCGAGACCTTAGGGGAGCCTACCAGGCCCCCCTCCAGTGCGCGTTAGTGCCAGACCCCCTCTAGTGCGGGTGTTAAACAATCGATAAGTTGCAAATTCTAATATTTTGCGGTCTAAGGGCGCAAAAAAGTATCGACTGAATCACTGCATCACTGTCGTTATCAGTATCACTCAATATCGACTGAATATCGAATACTGAATATCGACTGTCACCTATCCTAACCTTAACCCGGCACGCCCCCGCCCCACTCCGCCCGCCCCCCCGCTTCCCAGGCGGGTTTGCCGGCGCACAGGCCCCCATAGCAGAAATTCATAACCACAATCAAACACCACAACGGCACCCACCCAGGCACCCAAGCACCAACCAACAACGTACAACTACCACCCAAACAACACCACGTGTCCCGCATAACACTCCTCCCACAAACACCCCCGCAAACCACGGCGGAGGCTTCGTCCACATAGCAAAACCAATCATCAAAACTTCCAGGCCCAATAGCCAATACAAAAGTACCCAGCCACTCATATTGAAAAGCCGACTACCAATACCCAGGCAAACCATACCACACAAAACACAGATCCTCCGCACTCACACTCGTGCCAACCCCATATTTATAGAGGGGCCCGGGCCCCCGGGGGCAAGGGCGCCGGACCCCGGGGGCCGGGTTAAGAATGATATCAAAGCCGCGGCCTCGGCGGCCGACGGTGTGTACTACATTGCGCCGTCACAGGAAGCTGTGGTTCCTGCTTTCGCCGCTAGATGTCCTCGGATGCCCACTGATCTAATCTCGATAACGATAAGGGCTCCCATAGACTATCACTGTGCTGATACGAAGCACTTAGCGATCTGCACTCATAAACATTGTCATGCTTCTTTCGCGATTCTCCTAACAGTGCTGATACGAAGCACTTACCGATCTGCACTCATAAACATTGTCATGCTTCTTTCGCGATTCTCCTAACAGTGCCTGGATGTAACGAGGGCAATGGGCGGATAGGGTGACAGTCTTACATTTGATTACCGCACTCAGCCGAGAACGATCGCGTTAGTAACTGAGTTTCGGTGGGGGTCATGGGCTGCATTCGCTGGTGGTTGGGCTGATGTGAGTCGACACATTATCAGCCTAGTCACCTTCGGTGCGCCCTTGGCCCCTGCCGAATGTAAAACGTGGTCTTTCCCGGTCCCACCCGTCACCTGCTTCGACTCGACTACCTGCTTACGCTTGTTTTGGGCGGTACAGGGGTCGCCCTCAGGTTGGAATTTTGTGCGTTGAAAGCGGCCCTCTCCTGCTGTGTACGGGCCTAGATAGTCTCCATCATTAACGATTCTGTCGGATAAACGGATTTATTGTGCCTCGATCGGCGTCCGTCGGTCTGTCATCTTGTATTGCCTTGTTTGAATGGTGTGTGAAATATAGGGCATTCTCTCTCAAAATCACTGCACCACTGTCGTTATCAGTATCACTCAATATCGACTGAATCACTGCATCACTGTCGTTATCAGTATCACTCAATCACTGCAGATGTCGTAGATGATGGCGAAGTGGAGGGAGGGGGAGTAAGCAAGGCGTGAGCCAGGGCATGGCGCCAAATCCTGCCTCCCAGCGAAGTGGAGGGAGGGGGAGTAAGCAAGGCGTGAGCCAGGACATGGCGCCAAATCCTGGCTTCCAGCGAAGTGGAGGGAGGGGGAGTAAGCAAGGCGTGAGCCAGGACATGGCTCCAAATCCTGCCTTCCAGCGAAGTGGAGGGAGGGGGAGTAAGCAAGGCGTGAGCCAGGACATGGCTCCAAATCCTGCCTCCCAGCGAAGTGGAGGGAGGGGGAGTAAGCAAGGCGTGAGCCAGGGCATGGCGCCAAATCCTGCCTCCCAGTTCCATAGATTCTGATGAGGGGATGTTATTATTTGGGTTTAGGGGCGCACCAACCAGTGGTCTCATATAGCACCTATTGATGAAGGGGTGTGCCCGAATATATAATCACACTGAGTTTGCCCCTGCTTACGTCAATGGGGAATCCAGGGGGGGTATATTTGCCCCTCCCCCGAACGGAAAAGTCTGAGACAAAATTATGTATTTGCCCTCCTCCCAGAGCTGTCGACCCCAATTTGCCCCGACTCCCTTTTAGTTTATTTGCAAGGTGCTTCAATTCTCAACTTCCAACAGCAAAAAGTCAACTTCAGAGTAAAATTACCAATCTTGAAGTGGCGTTAAAAATGACCATTTCCTGCCAAGTTTTTTAATTATTTTGGTCCTGAATTGATATTGTAAGACAAAACACATTGAAAGGTGCTTTCGACATCACGTCATCCTCAGTTACGACACATTTTTAAGGAGAAAATTAAAAAAAATTATCACACGCTTAGGAGCAACCGCTTTTTCTTCCTGCAGAAATCTGTGGACCAGTTAACAGTACAAAAAAAGACATACGCTCGCACACAGTATACATATCAATTGTAGAAATTTACTCCTATTTTTCTTTTTAATATATATATATATATATATATATATATATATATATATAAGCATCACAAGACCAACTAAAATATTAAGGCGACTTGTGGGTGATTGGCCAAGACGCAGCGATATCCTTAATTGAAAGCAATGCAGACCAAATAAAGCTTTTCGGCATATCCATCACAAATCTTCGCACACTAATAAGTCACGTACTTCCAGTGGCGGACCAGGGGAAAAAGGCAATTGCCCCCCCAAACGGAAAAGCCGGGGCAAAACATGTTTTGCCCCCCCAAAGCGATCGACCTCCTTTTTCCCCCGACTCCTTTTAGCTTGTAAGCAAAATTTTGGTGCTTCAACTCTCAACTTCAAACAGAATTAGAAGTTCAGTGTAAATATTGGGCTTGGATAGGAAAAAAGTATCTTGAGCCCATATTTTCACCCCGTGACGTTTTTATTACTTTTCGTCTCCAGTTCCCAAAATCCTACCGGAAAGGCATATTGTAGCGCAATTTTCACTGTGCGACGTTTTTTCTTTTTTTTGCTTTTCGAGTTTGGTTTGCCCCTCCCAAACCAACCGGCTAGATCCGCCACTGCGTACTTCAGAATAGTTTTATACGATCTTGGGAGAAGTACTACCAACAAACAACAGGACTAGCAATGGGTAACAGAATAGCACCTCCTGTGGCTGTTGCTTTCATGCATAGGTTAGAAACTACCTTCATGGCGGGACAGCCTCTGAATCCAATCTTCTATGTCCGCTACATTGATGACACATGGGTTTTACTCATTACAAATTTTTTTAAATCCATGGAGTTCCTACAATCCTGCCAAAAAATTTACCACGGAACACGCACAAGACCCAGGCACTATAGCTTTTTTGGATACCCTTGGCTTGTCCCCCCCTCCCACAAACCTGACGGCCAGATCCTCCACTGGTTTACATCCCGGATTGGTTGAGACAGGCCAACAACAGATGTAATCTAATTGTTGTTGTTCATCCAGCAGAATCACCATCACTGAGCATGCATGTCTAACTCGCGTGGTGACTTCTCCATCTACTTCCTCTTGGCCATGATTAGATGGCCCACACGCCGCTTCTCTCTCTCTCTCTCTCTCTCTCTCTCTCTCTCGCTCTCGCTCTCTCTCTCTCTCTCGCTCTCTCTCTCTCTCTCTCGCCTCTCTCTCTCTCTCTCTCTCTCTCTCCTAGGAACCGTGTATGCTGAGTTTTTAATCTTACCAAATGCCAGAACCGAGGCATCTCAGCAAATAGTCTGAGTAGCAGGGGCGGTCGTAGAACCGAGTTTTGGGGGGTCAAAGCCATGTCTGCTTCTCCTCCTGTGGGGGGGACGTGAAGTTTTAGGTGCTCGACAGACGTGATATATTCTACATCTCCAAATGCATGATTGCTGTCCTGGTGGGGGGGGGGTTGTTTTTAGGCTCAACAGACCTAGTGTAGGGCAATAAAATTTCAAATTTTCTTGCCGTACACTACCTTTTTAAAATTTCCCCGGACTTGGAGGCCAAAGATAATTTGCCCTCCCCTCCTCCAGCGCTTTGGAGGGGGGGGCATGACCGGAATGACCCCCTGCGTCCGCCAATGCTGAGAAGCACGGTAAATCTCTCGGCTCAGGACTCCCTGCTCCCCTAATTCTCTCTAAATTTGGCTTCCTTACCAGAAATGTCGCAGAAATTTGTGAGGACCCCGTACTCCGTTGAGCACGGTGCTGTATGCTTGCAGGGATTCCCGTTGACTACGACGCCGTTCCATCGGGGCCACAGCCAGAGCCGGAAGCCGGACCTCAACCGGTACGTTGGAAATTAACCCTACCCCGCCGGTGGTGGCCGTCAGTGTCCGACCCCTACCCCCGGGGGTGGCCGTCAGTGTCCGACCCCTACCCCCCGGGAGGTGGCCGTCAGTGCCTGACCTCTCCCGTGGTGGCCGTCAGTGTCCTACCCTTCCCCCGGGGTGGCCGTCAGTGCCTGACCCCTAACCCTCGGTGGTGACTGTCAGTGTCCGACCCCTACCCCCCCCGATGGCCGTCAGTGTCCGACCCCTACCCCGGTGGTGGCCGTCAGCGTCCGACCCCTACCCCCGGGGGTGGCCGTCAGTGTCCGACCCCTAACCCCCGGGGGTGGCCGTCAGTGTCCGAACCTACCCCCCGTGGTGGCCGTCAGTGTCCGACCCCTACCCCGGTGGTGGCCGTCAGTGTCCGGCCCCTACCCCAGTGGTGGCTGTCAGCGTCCGACCCCTACCCCCCGTGGTGGCTGTCAGTGTCCGATCCCTACCCCCCCGTGGTCGCTGTCAGTGTCCGACCCCTACCCCCGGTGGTGGCCGTCAGTGTCCATTACTGCTGTCTCGTGCAACAGGTAGTCGTTGGTTGCGACCAGTTCATGAAGTCACTTGGTCTGATACAGCTATTTTCATATACCTTTTTACGTATGCCATATGTTAACATAAATTGGAATGGCTAGAACAAATGTCTGTCCATACGGACGCAAATTTTAATGGTCCAGGAATTTCCGATTTATGTCGCGTATTATTTTGCAACAATATAATCCCTATGGAATAGAAGAATGAGCAACTCATCATCATTAGCGTCTAGTCTTGTCACTCAGAGTTGTTCAAATCGTTCAGAAGAAAGGGTGTGATTTGCCGTATATCCTTGTCCACTGATAGCGAAGCGAAATATCTTTTCTAAATCGAGTGTCTCCACAGCCTCCGTCGGGAAACCCCGGTGACCCAGGGCCGACCGGGCCCCCGGGCCAGCCCGGAGTGCCGGGCACGCCCGGTACTCCAGGCTCCCCTGGCGCGCCAGGACCCACGCCGGACCCGGCGCCCTACATCCAGCAGCTGCAAGCTTCTCTGGGCGGCGAGAAGGGTCCTCCGGCACAGCCACTATACCTGCAGGCCCAAACAGGCCCGGCCGGCGCACGCGGACAGCCAGGTACGCAGCATCACCGCTGATCCAAACCGGACAGCCAGGTACGTGATGTAAACGCTGATCAAAACCGGACAGCCCGGTACTCAGCGTCATTGGAGGTCGAAGCAGTCCTTAAACGAGAGCCCAACTTTAGGTATGAACAACCTATTTATATGTAGATACAATATGTCAGTAACGTTAGATCTGCCGTATTATGTTTTTAACTAGACATGTAAAAAGCGGAATAAAGCATGCATGATTACGTATTTGAATCTAGATAAAATACTTTGTTTCGCAAGAACATTTACCGGGAGTAGAACTTCGTGTTCAGAGATTCCTCGACAGATCTTCCAAAAATTTTCAAATATCAAAACCTCAAATCACCAATTTCGACATGAATTTGCATGTGAAGTTATCGGAGTGATCAGTTCCACTTTCAAGTTTCCAGGTGGCCCACCAATAATCAGAGGTAGCATCGGGCATTTTCGCAACGTTATTATACTGAGCTATCTTTGTAGGCAGACACACAGACATACAGATATTCTATTCCGGACCTAGAAGTGTTCCGTATGAAAACATGCCTAATGGGCATCTACCTATATCCCTAAATCATGCCAATTTCCCAGCCCCATCATTGATATAAGCTGTATAAATACAGTTGTTCATTCCAGTGCCTCCATACTCTGGACCGGAACCTCAAGTCATGGTCCATAATGTTTTCCAAATATTAATTTCTAGAGACAGCAAGTCTGCGTCTAAACCGATAAATATACTTACAGATAACAGTCGCACTTCCCAGCGCAAAATAATTTAGGCTGGCTTTGCCATTACGGTCAAATTTTGTCAGGCCAAGCAGCTTCTTCAACACAGTGTGATACTCAACAAAAAACTAGCTTCGAAAAAATGGCCAAGTACCACGAGAGCTGCGCTCGGTACATGGGGTGAACACCAACGGAGCATATGGGAAAAGGATTCACCCGCATATTACCTGCGACGTAAGCTTGTTTTTGACGTTTATATCCATTTCATCGCTTAGATTATCACATATAAAATGTCCGAAACATTTCACACAGCGTAAAATTCAAGGAGTGTACCATTCATAACGAAGGCAAATGTGACGTCATTATGATTTGTTTAGGCCGAAATAGCATGGTCGCACTTTTGCGTGCATTAAACTTTATATCATGTTCATGGTAATAAAATGTACTTTTTTAGGAGCCTTCACATCCACACAGATTTTGGCTTATTCTTTAACAATTTGTAACTACTCAGAAACATAAATATGTATTACATTTAAGCCAAAACACATTGCGAAAATCAACATAACGCTCAAATGTCGAGTCCTTATATTATTACACAAATTTCCATGGGTAAAACACACTGTTCATTTCGGGTTTTGTGTCCCTAATGCTTAGAGCTTTGGCAAGTTTTAAGCCAGCGTTATATCTAGTAATAAAGAGAGTTTCCATGGTGAAAGTTAAATGTGTGTAATTTTTATCCATACCGGGAAGCGTTCTTAGCATGTGCTTCCAAAGAGTTGTGCTAGTTCATCACAGATTGGTAGGGCATTAGTATTCATAGTATTCATTGAACCTTTCTCCAACGGAACGTACGCTGTCATCAGCCTAAAACTGAGATACACATAATGTGCGGGACATTTTGTAGATCACGGCTTTAGTGGAACATTTCCTTCAGTTCAATCGGCGACAAAGAAGTGGGTAACATGAGGGTGCTGTGCACCGGTCGCTCTGTCTTGGAGTCCCCTGTTCTGTCTTGGAGTCCCCTGCTTGATGAAAGGTGTTAGATGTTACCTGAAGTGGCGGGATCTCTGCACCCGAACAAATGTGACTGTTCAGGAACAAAAATATACGGTATTCGTCCGTTATGGGTGGTTCTTAGCGTTATTCGTCCATTATGGGTGGTTCTTAGCGTTATTCGTCTGTTACGGGTGGTTCTTAGCGTTATTCGTCTGTTACGGGTGGTTCTTAGCGTTATTCGTCTGTTACGGGTGGTTCTTAGCGTTATTCGTCTGTTACGGGTGGTTCTTAGCGTTATTCGTCTGTTACGGGTGGTTCTTAGCGTTATTCGTTTGTTACGGGTGGTTCTTAGCGTTATTCGTCTGTTACGGGTGGTTCTTAGCGTTATTCGTCTGTTACGGGTGGTTCTTAGCGTTATTCGTCTGTTACGGGTGGTTCTTAGCGTTATTCGTCTGTTGCGGGTGGTTCTTAGCGTTATTCGTCTGTTACGGGTGGTTCTTAGCGTTATTCGTCTGTTACGGGTGGTTCTTAGCGTTATTCGTCTGTTACGGGTGGTTCTTAGCGTTATTCGTCTGTTACGGGTGGTTCTTAGCGTTATTCGTCTGTTACGGGTGGTTCTTAGCGTTATTCGTCTGTTATGGATGTTCTTGCTAAACTAGGCTTGCAGCTGAGGAGGAGCTTTCTGTGTGGAAAACATTGTACGCCTACAGCCGATGGTCCTGAAAGGAAATGTATTCGCTGCTGAACCCCGATTCAGGTTTTCTGATTTTGACTAGGAACACAGTGACTATATCCGTCTGAAGCATATACAGTTTTGCTCATCATCATTGCCTTTGAATGGATCCACCCGCAGGTAGCTAACAGTGTTCTAAAGCCTGTTCTCTAACACCCGCCTCTTGTCCACTTCCAGGACCGCCAGGCCCCTCTGGCCCCCAGGGCTTCCAGGGCGTACGCGGTGAGCCCGGAGACCCTGGGCCGGCTGGCCCCTCGGGAAACCCTGGACCGCGCGGTGTGCCCGGAATCCCCGGCAAAGATGTAAGGATGCATGTGGCATGTACATTAGGGTGTGTCTTAGAATACAAGTAGAAATTCTCATTTTTCACCCGTGCAATTTATGGAGGGGAACATCCTGTACTAAAAAGATATTTTGAACTTAAAAAAACATTTCACCAACCGGGAACAGCCATTGTCTAAGAGACTGTTTTGAGCTATTTTTTTGCATAGTCACCGATAACTACATAAGCCGCCTACATTTTAAATATCTTTTATCGCTCTTTCAGAGCGCTAAACTGAAAAAATGCACGTATTTGGAAACGTTCAAACGCTCAAATGTCCCACTGATGCGTTATTACCATTAATTTCTAAGTTTTCTAAGCCTGCAACTATTGGAAATATTCATTTTTTACGGTCACTTCGTTAGAACAGTTTGAAAATTTCAGACGAAAAACGGATGGAACTGCAATGTTTTTGAAAGACTTCAGTTCGGTGTTACCATACACAGCTTGAAGGGTTACCGTACACATCTCGAAATGTTACCATACACACTTTAATGTGTTGCCATAGACACTTCGAAATGCTGCCATACACGCCTTGAAGTGTTACCGTACACACCTTGAAATGTTACCATACACACTTTAATGTGTTGCCATAGACACTTCGAAATGTTACCATACACACCTTAAAGTGTTACCGTACACACCTCGAAATGTTACCATACACACTTTAATGTGTTGCCATAGACACTTCGAAATGTTACCATACACACCTTGAAGTGTTACCGTACACACCTCGAAATGTTACCATACACACTTTAATGTGTTGCCATAGACACTTCGAAATGTTACCCTACACACCTTGAAATACATTTGCTGGAAGTAAGATGCTTCACTTTCGGGAACATGCATCCGCAAATATCATAGTGGATACCAGTCTAGTCTTCTTGGTGTTGCATACAATATACAGACGTGTCCCAGGCATTAGCCACAGAAACAGAACTAAAAATATAATATTGGCCATAAATAGGTACAGCATGAGACGCTCCAACTACTTACCAGACAGTTGTACTGAGCAGGGACTATAAGTAACCAGAGAAGTAACAGACTCAATGGACCTCTCATAAAGCAATTGATACTCATCGAAAAGCTCCAGCAAATGCCTCTTTGTGTTACTGGGAGGCTTTGTTTCTGCGTTCGCCACTGCCGCCCGGATCCACCCTTCCCGTCCTCGGACCTCCCGAAATCCACCCTTCCCGTCCTCGGACCTCCCGAAATCCACCCTTCCCGTCCTCGGACCTCCCGAAATCCACCCTTCCCGTCCTCGGACCTCCCGAAATCCACCCTTCCCGTCCTCGGACCTCCCAAAATCCACCCTTCCCGTCCTCGGACCTCCCGAAATCCACCCTTCCCGTCCTCGGACCTCCCGAAATCCACCCTTCCCGTCTGACCTCTGACCTCCCGAAAACGGTGCCACATGCTGAAGTCGATCTCCGCGTGGCGCTCCCGGTGGGTTCTGTGTAGCCAGAATACGGACCTCCATTGAATTCTCCTTTTCGTAAGTATTCTTTCTTTTTGTGAGGCTGAAAGTAAACAAGAGCTTGTGACCTCCGTTCCAGTCGATCAGACCCTGAAATGTCGTGGCCTCTGCACTCGGTCCTGGTAGCTTCCTATGCTTGGGGTGGATCTTCCCTAAGACTTGTATATCCCTCAACTTCAGGATCTTTCTGACGGCCGAATCAAGCTCACTAAAATCCTATCTGCGGAACATAGTTTGGAAGATGGCCCTATCATGTGGGCATACCAGAAGTGAGGTAAGGAATGAGAATGCTTTGTACCGGTGCGGACTTTAACTTTAGAAGGCTAAGGTGGCTGAGAACATGACTTAACCCTCTATCTAGGAATTATTTATATTAATATTGAAGCAAATGGGACAAGTAGACGGGGACAAGTAAGTGATTATGACCTCCGGTCACTGCAGCGGCTCTTGTGATTGTTCAATTTTGGCCAGCCATAGGAGCAGGAACTACTCGGCAAAGGCCAGTCACCGGATGGGGACCAGGGTTCTTAAGAGCCAGCTCTCTGGAGAGATGACCGCCGCACACAGCCCCGATTATTAAAGCTGGCTAAGATCGGTAGATACGCCACGAACTTTCCCTGCGGGAAGCTCGACAAGCTGTGGTCACAAATGATCGTTGTCACTTACATTGCCTCCGTCCAAGTCCTAACGTGGTTCAATATCAAGGTAAAGTATTCTTTGGTGAATGGGCCAAGAATGCCCTCAGCTATCTAAGCCTCCTGAAGCTTCAGTTCCCACTGGTGCAGAACATCCGAATTCCCACCCCCGGATATCCTGGTGTGCCCACATAGTGAGGTCATCCACAAAACTATGCTTGGCAGCGAGAATATCGAGGAGAGCGAACTTGCTTTGGGAAGTTTGAGGGGTACACAGGAATCAGGAAAGATCCAGCCCAAGCAGACGAAGCTGCCAGAATTAAATGCAGAGCCCACAGCGTGACTGGGTCAGATGGACTTGAACGCAGCTCTAGAGCTCTGGCCCACTTGCAATCTCACTAACTAGATAGAAGACGACCATGCACAAACCAATGGCGGTGTGCACTGTGATTACTGTGGTCATGTGATTACCATGGTTAGAGAGTAGATCGGGAGACTTGTGAAACAATCGACTTCAGCATGCGGCGCTGTGTTCAGGGAAGAGAGCCACAATGGCTGGATTTTGCCAAGAGTGGGTAGTGGAGAGAAATGCCCGCATGGTATACAAAGTGGGCTTTGATGGTCTCTTTCATTAATATCAATGACTTAGAGAGAGGTCGATTGAGGTCCCCTACTTCCGTGACAAACCGAAAACCGTGATAACCTTCTAGCTAGGACTGTGTGGTAAGTGGTCGGAACATCTCGATGTTTGTGGCCAATATATGTATGATTGTTGGCTTTGCTTCACGACTGGTGGCTGAGACATGTCGGTGTATTGTATATAAAATCAAGAGGACTATGCTGGCCCATGTATATAACTGGTTAGGGAGACATTGTACTCCCAGAAAGTGTATTATAAGGTGTGGTTGGTATTATCAAAGTGATCTCTCGGAAAAATTTTGTAGATCAATCCTTTTTCTTTTATTCATTACAAACCGCAAAAACGAGATATCGGGAGGAACCGAATATTCACAACAGCTGCAGTCAAAGCAGACCTAGACAATCATATTGTTGATACATTGGTAAAAATTTGTGCATTCAAACGTTGATGGGTTTTGGAGTGCTGCGGCGAGGAGCATGATGATAAGTTGATAAGGTGTTCACTGGCCTATCCCCTCGAATCCGGAAATGTAAAAAACACTGACCTGGAATTCGAAGTCTGGCTACACTATGACTGAGAATGTTTTATATTTACTACATGATTCTGATGAAGGGCTGTGCCCGAATATACATTCTTCAGTGTTCTTTTTACATTTCCGGATTGGAGAGGACAGGCAGTGAACACCTTATCAACTTTGTGCATTTAAAGTTAAAACAAACATCTCTATTTTCCCATTCTCGCTTTATGAAAGACCAATAAAACATATACATAATGTAGACAGCTTATGCAGAAAACGATGATCATGCGGAAAACGGCTGAAAACAGTCTCTTAAAAAATGATTGTTCCCGTTAGGCACGTTTTATTATTTTAAAAATCGGAAAGAAATATTTGCGCACACAACCGCACACAAAACGTAGGGGTGGTAGAATCTGCATTTTCAATTTCGTATACTACGCCACACCAGACTGTTCATTTGGGTAGTTTGTTAAAGTTGTGTTTGAACCTTGGGAAGCTGCAGTGTCATCAGTGTCAGTCACGACCCAAGCCTCTGAAACTAAGAAATGGAAGAGGTTCCAGATTAGAGATGGCAATGCTTACGCTGTATTGGAGCCGCAGTGGTTATGTAGACTGGTATTATTATTTGTATTTGGTATCGTCATAGCTTAGACTACTTTTGAAGAAAAAAACTGAAACAGAAATTATCTTGATCGCCGAGCACCTTTTCAAAGCAAACGCTTGAAGGAAGTGACAGACATTTGACCGTGACGGTAATTTCAGCGATGCATATGTGTGCGACCAGGGGGAGAACGGGGAAGACGGCTCGCCGGGTCCGGCTGGCGCCCAGGGTCCCACCGGACCACGCGGCCTGCCCGGAATGCCGGGCATGCCCGGACCCAAGGGACATCGCGGCTTTCCCGGCACCGACGGAGCCAAGGGAGAGAGAGGCCTTCCGGGAGAGAAAGGAGGACTGGGACCGTCCGGCAGGGTTGGCGAGCCAGGACCTCCTGTAAGTGAAGCGCACAACTCCTCCCTCGCATAGGCGGGTCTGGCGGCGAGACGAGCGAGTCACTTTCCCAACTCCTCCTATGGAGCCTCAGTGTACCTGGAATGGCCTCAGCGCCTCCTGAAAGGTCCATGGCGCGCTGCAGCGTGTTCTCTCCCCAGGATGCGAGTAGAGCCGCCCCAGCCGTAGGATTTGCCGCCTACCTGGTGGTTTTTTCGTCCAAAAGTGACGTTCCCTTGTTCGGATGGTGCTCATACTCCGATCAAAAATCCTGGATTCGCCTAGATTCCCTGTGCCTCAAGAGTAACCGTGGCCAAATTTGTATCCTGCTCTGGTTCCGATCCATAAACTGGCCAAAACTGACCAGGCTTCTACCGAAGTTCAGCATATTGATAGCGCCACACGTTTCTCTTTGGGGGACGGGCTGGTAACTCTAGATGTTCTCAAAGTTCATATATGATGTTCTACGGGTCCAAATGTTCCGGTCATATTATCGTAAGTATACTTTGCAATCAGACGTTTTTATCTTTCGTTGAAATATTTTGTGGATATGACTTTTGTGTAGGTATTCTTGGAAAGTTACGTTGGCCTTTCCGGTTGTGATGCTCGTGTTCCAAATGTAAAGGCACTTGACCAACTCCGACAGGAAGACCTATTCATTACGTAAACCAAAGCTTACAGGCACTTGTCAAGATGCATGAGATGTGCCGAGTGCGAGTTGGAGTGAGCTCAGGCGGTGGACTGAGAACACGCCGCTTCACTGGGTCCGAACGTACGTGAATGCTGTGAGTGTGTCACGCACCTCTGGTCGGACAGGGGGCAGCGGGCCCTCGCGGTGAGCGCGGCAGGGACGGCCCTCCCGGCCCGCCGGGACTGCGCGGCATCGACGGCATCGCCGGCCCTCCCGGCCCGCCGGTCAGTGGCACTCTACTTAACGCCGAGCCTGCAGCACTGCCGGCATTATATTTATGTGCTAAGTAACTCCTGCTCATATGCTAAATAAACTGTCAATAACATCAAAATTGACCCAAGATTTTCTCTGGTTTGCGATCCACAATGGAAGCTATGGCTTGTCAGTCTTTGCAAAAAGTCAGCGACGGCTGGGTGGTCGGCAGGGTTCTGCCGGCAAGCCTGGACCGCCCGGCTTTCCGGGCAGTCCCGGCGGCAAGGGCGACCGCGGCACTGAAGGACCAAAGGGCAGCGTCGGCCTACAGGGGCCTCGAGGTGGGTGTGCCCCAACCAATGCAGTGGGTACATGGTGCTCCAGCGGGAACGAAACCAAGCACTGTTCCCAGATACCTACGGATAGCAGCCCCTGTTGAGCCGCTGTGGCCCCTGTCGAGCCGCTGTGGCCCCTGTTCAGCCGATGTGGCCCCTGTTGAGTCGCTGTGGCCCCTTTTCAGCCGTTGTGGCCCCTGTTGAGTCGCTATGGCCCCTGTTGAGTCGTTGTGGCCCTTGTTGAGGGACTATGGCCCCTGTTGAGTGACTGTGGCCCCTGTTGAGCCGCTGTGGCCCCTGTTGAGCCGCTGTGGCCCCTGTTCAGCCGCTGTGGCCCCTGTTGAGTCGCTATGGCCCCTGTTGAGTCGCTGTGGCCCTTGTTGAGGACTATGGCCCCTGTTGAGTGGCTGTGGCCCCTGTTGAGCCGCTGTGGCCCCTGTTCAGCCGCTGTGGCCCCTGTTGAGTCGCTATGGCCCCTGTTGAGTCGCTGTGGCCCTTGTTGAGGGACTATGGCCCCTGTTGAGTGGCTGTGGCCCCTGTTGAGTCGCTGTGGCCCCTGTTGTGCAGCTGTGGCCCTTGTTAAGTCGCTGTGGCTCCTGTTGAGTAGCTGTGGCCCCTATTGAGTGGCTTTCGCCCCTGTTGAGCCGCTGTGGCTCCTGTTCAGCCGCTGTGGCCCCTGTTGAGTCGCTATGGCCCCTGTTGAGCCGCTGTGGCCCCTGTTGAGTCGCTATGGCCCCTGTTGAGTCGCTGTGGCCCCTGTTGAGTGGCGTGGCCCGTTGAGTCGCTGTGGCCCCTGTTGGCGCTGTGGCCCTTGTTAAGTCGCTGTGGCTCCTGTTGAGTAGCTGTGGCCCCTATTGAGTGGCTTTCGCCCCTGTTGAGCCGCTGTGGCTCCTGTTCAGCCGCTGTGGCCCCTGTTGAGTCGCTATGGCCCCTGTTGAGTCGCTGTGGCCTCTGTTGAGTCGCTGTGGCCCCTGTTGAGTGACTGAGGCTCCTGTTGAGTCGCTCTGGCCCTTGTTGAGTGACTATGGCCCCTGTTGAGTCGCTGTGGCCCCTGTTGATTGGCTGTGGCCCCTATTGAGTCGCTCTGGCCCCTGTTGAGTCGCTGTGGCCCCTATTGAGTCGCTGTGGCTACTGTTAAGTCGCTGTGGTCCCTGTTGAGTCGCTGTGACCCCTGTTGAGTGACTGTGGCCCCTGTTGAGTCGCTGTGGCCCCTGTTGAGTCGCTGTGGCCCCTGTTGAGTCGCTGTGGCCCCTGTTGAGTCGCTGTGGCCCCTGTTGAGTCGCTGTGGCCCCTGTTGAGTCGCTGTGGCCCCTGTTGAGTCGCTGTGGCCCCTGTTGAGTCGCTGTGGCCCCTGTTGAGTCACTGTGGCCCCTGTTGAGTCGCTGTGGCCCCTTTTGAGTCGCTGTGGCCCCTGTTGAGTCGCTGTGGCCCCTGTTGAGTAACTGTGGCCCCTGTTGAGTCGCTGTGGCCCCTGTTGAGTCGCTGCAGCGCCATTATCGCACCGTTAGTTCGCGTGCATTAACAACTGGCCGTGCATTATCCCGCAACGTGGCTGCAAGCCCCTTCGCACTGAAGCCATGTATGCTGCGAGCAGGGGAAGCCGGAAAGCCGGGCCTTCCCGGCGAACAAGGCGCGCCGGGCCGTGCTGGAAAGGACGGTGCGGACGGAGAGAAGGGCAGCGTGGGCGCCCCAGGACCCATGGGTGCGCCAGGTTTCCCTGGTCCTCGCGGTCCCCCTGGCAACGCTGGGAGTCCTGGTTTGCCTGGACAAAAGGGAGAACAGGTAAAGCAGAGGCTCTGGGATATCTCTGCACCGCAAATGACCAAAAATATTTAATATGTAAAAAGTGGCTCGAGTGTTGATTTTGTGTGATTCAGAAACTGTCTTCTTCTATCTAATTTATTCTGAGAAGTCCAGGAAGCACACCGTTATGGCCTCATTGTATGCAATTTAATGATTGCCAAATAGCCACCACCTTGCCAATCCTCCTCAACACTTTGTTTGACCGACGGACATCTCAGCAGCCTTGTGACTCGCTCGATGCCGTTTGGATGCAGGGTATGACCGGCACCCGGGGCCTGAAGGGCTCTCCCGGCTCCAAGGGTGAGCTGGGTGAGAGCGGAGCGCGCGGCGCGCCCGGCCCGCCCGGTGAGTCCGGCAGGCGGGGCCGGCGCGGTCTGCGCGGCCCGCCCGGACTGCTGGGACCTCAGGGAGAGCGGGGCCCGCCCGGCTCGCGTGGTCTGCCTGGCGCCGACGGCCCCATCGGCATGAAGGGTTCGATGGGGAGACCGTGGCCTTGCTGGACCGGTGGGACAGAAGGGATCTTCTGGCGACACCGGCCGTCCAGGACCACCGGGCCTTGGTGGTATGTACACAGCGGCATATTGTACCAATTGATTTACCTGAAAGTGCACCTCACAAGTGTTGGAAAATGTTGGACAGCATCACTGCTCTTTCTTATACTACTAGCACTGCGGTTCGGACATTGTTGCTAGTGTGGTTCTGACATTGCAGCTAGTGTGACTCGGACATTTTAGCTAGTGTTGCTCGGACATTATAGCTAGTAAAGAAGGGTCCCTGTGTGTGGAGAGCAGGGTCCCTGTGTGGAGAGTAGGGTCCCTGTGTGGGTGAACAGGGTCCCTGTGTGGGAAGTAGGGTCCCTGTGTGTGGTGAACAGGGTCCCTGTGTGTGGAGAGTAGGGTCCCTGTGTGTGGTGAACAGGGTCTCTGTGTGTGGTGAGCAGGGTCTTTGTGTGTGGTGAACAGGGTCTCTGTGTGTCGAGAGTAGGGTCCCTGTGTGTGGTGAACAGGGTCCCTGTGTGGGAGAGTAGGGTCCCTGTGTGGTGAACAGGGTCCCCGTGTGTGGAGAGTAGGGTCCCTGTGTGTGGTGAACAGGGTCCCTGTGTATGGTGAGCAGGGTCTCTGTGTGTGGTGAGCAGGGTCTTTGTGTGTGGTGAACAGGGTCTCTGTGTGTGGAGAAGGGTCCCTGTGTGTGGTGAGCAGGGTCTCTGTGTGTGGTGAGCAGGGTCTCTGTGTGTGGTGAGCAGGGTCTTTGTGTTTGGTGAACTGGGTCTCTGTGTGTGGAGAGTAGGGTCCCTGTGTGTGGTGAGCAGGGTCTCTGTGCTTGGTGAACAGGGTCTCTGTGTGTGGTGAACAGGGTCCCTGTGTGTGGAGAGTAGGGTCCCTGTGCGTGGAGAGTAGAGTCCCTGCGTGTGGTGAGCAGAATCTCTGTGTGTGGTGAGCAGGGTCTCTGTGTGTGGTGAGCAGGGTCTCTGTGTGTGGAGAGTAGGGTCCCTGCGTGTGGTGAACAGGGTCCCTGTGTATGGTGAGCAGGGTCTCTGTGTGTGGTGAGCAGGGTCTTTGTGTGTGGTGAACAGGGTCTCTGTGTGTGGAGAAGGGTCCCTGTGTGTGGTGAGCAGGGTCTCTGTGTGTGGTGAGCAGGGTCTCTGTGTGTGGTGAGCAGGGTCTTTGTGTTTGGTGAACTGGGTCTCTGTGTGTGGAGAGCAGGGTCCCTGTGTTTGGTGAACAGGGTCTCTGTGTGTGGTGAACAGGGTCCCTGTGTGTGGAGAGTAGGGTCCCTGTGCGTGGAGAGTAGGGTCCCTGCGTGTGGTGAGCAGAATCTCTGTGTGTGGTGAGCAGGGTCTCTGTGTGTGGTGAGCAGGGTCTCTGTGTGTGGAGAGTAGGGTCCCTGCGTGTGTGAACAGGGTCTCTGTGTGTGGTGAACAGGGTCCCTGTGTGTGGAGAGTAGGGTCCCTGTGCGTGGTGAGCAGGGTCTCTGTGTGTGGTGAGCAGGGTCTCTGTGTGATGCTCCCTGTGTGTGGAGAGTAGGGTTCCTGTGTGACACTCACTGCGTGAGTTGTTCAGGGTCTCTGCGTGATGCTCCCTGTGTGACGTTCCCCTGTGTGACGGCCGCTGTGTGACGATCTTGTGACGTTTCCTGTGTGACGATCGCAGTGTGACGTTTCCTGTGTGACGATCGCTGTGTGTGGCGCAGGGGGAGCGTGGTCTGCAGGGTCGCACCGGCCGGCCGGGGCGACCTGGCCGCACCGGCGACCGCGGCCTGCCTGGCGCCGACGGCAAGCCCGGTGAGATGGGCCCTGCCGGCTCGCAAGGACTGCCCGGTGCCGTTGGCCCCATCGGTGCCCAGGGCAGATCGGTGAGTCAGCCGCCTCTGCTGTGTAGAGGCTGACACGGCAGCACACTTCATCATCGCACCTTTCGAATGTTACGCAACTGAGGGGGTGTTAGCCAGACACTATGATGAGGTACCAAAACTTGACATCAGCTTCTCCTTTTTATCCGTTATAGCTGCTTACCTTTCCGTTTATAGCCAGTATGGGATAGTTGTGTCTTTTTGCTATTAAGTCCTCTATCTCAGCTATTTTCTTTCACTGATTTTGTAGCCATCAGAATTTGAGGGTGAGGCATTATCAACAATATGAAACTAAGTATTATGTTTCTGCCAAGAATAGCAACAACAACACCCCTACCAGAAGATGTTCAACATAATATATATATATATATATATATATATATATATATATATATATATATATATATATATATATATATATATATATATATATATATATATATATATATATATATATATATATATATATGTATATGTTGTGTTCATAGTGACAAATATAAAATACAATGATCTTTAGGCGAATTTCAAAAACTAAATTTATAAAAACATTATATTGCACCACATAAACGCGTTTCGTATTAACTTCATCAGTATGTAGCCCAATACAAGTTTGAATCGAAACAGGAATATTCAAACATCAACTTGGAATTTCGGCAATCATGTCATGAGAACAATTATTCAACAGTCCTTCAGCAAAAAGTTTTCCGGAATATTAGAACAGAGGCCACAGTGTGCACACATTCATACCATAAGAACGCGCCTTCAGAATACAATAGTACCATAATCCTAAATATACAAATATAAATAATAAAAATAATATAAATATATAAATATATTAACTCTGGTATACGCTTGTAATGAATTTAGCTGTCCGAGTGCTTAAGTTAATGAAACCCATACGTTGTCTGATACAGTTGTTTGATAAAATGAAAGAAGCTTCTACGATTTTCCTAGCTCTTTTGCTGATATTTTTGGCTACAATGTTTGCCCCTCCCCAGTCCGGTAAATGTTTACACTCCATGCTGTGTATTACTAATGCGTTACTCTCCCGATTATGTATAAAATCTCTCCTATATTCTGTTAATCCTATTTTCAAACCCCTATGTGTTTCACCATAATATGACTTCGGGCAACCTGTACACGGAACATTGTAGACTACACTATTTTCCTGAGTATTTTCCAACTTGCAGTAACTGCTGAACATATCCCCTATTTTTCTCCCTGACCTTTCGATTAGAACTACATTTACTCCTCTAAGTTTTTTATTCAAATCTTCCGTTTGTGAAGATTGAGGAACAGTGATTACTCTCTGATATTCCTTCTTATTTTTAGTATTTGACTTCTTTCTTATCTATTTAGCCTTATTTTTGCATGTAATGAGCAGAGTCTTCGGATATCCTAACCTTTCAAAAATTTCAAATATATGGCCTATTTCTTCGTTGAGGAACTCTATGCTGCAAATTCTAAAGGCTCTCAAAAAGAATCCTATGGCTATAACTGTACCTGTACCTGTTTTTGTTTTTTGGCTATGTGCAACTGGTAAAAGCGAAGTATGCAGTCGCTTATAATCAAACATGGCTGAAAAAAACTTTTCTTCTTACCATATATATATATATATATATATATATATATATATATATATATATATATACAAGAAAAGGTTCTTAGCCATGTTTGATTATAAGAAACTTTCTTCACGTATATATATATATATATATATATATATATATATATATATATATATATATAAATATATATATATATATATATATCGTAAGAAGAAAAGTTTTCTTTCAGCCATGTTGATTATAAACGACTGCATACTTCGCTTACCAGTTTTTTCTCCAGCTTCTCCTTTGTTCTTATAACTTTCGTGTCTTCTGTTCTCAATTGCGATAAAGTTCCGCCTAGAGACATTTAAACTATTTATTACGACGCGTTTCGACGGACTTTCATCATCGTCATGCAATGGTAGAACAATAGGCGAGTCACATATATCAAATTATAGCACACATTGTTAATGTTTAAATCTAGTATTACAAAAAAGCAACATGATTACAACTTGATGGTCAAATATCTAGCAGTATCTCTCTCTCTCTCTCTCTCTCTCTCTCTCTTCTATCAGTATTTAAAATTATCTAAACTTGTGCACTTTTAAGCAACGAACCTCCGCATCTACTCTCTGCATTAATTGTTTTGCTAGCTTCCTCGACGTGCGTTCACCCGCTGTTCAGGGTGATGATGCCGCGATGTTCTCGTTGGTCGCACATGTTGGGTAGGTAATGCTGTATGTAGGCTGCTTCTAATATTTGAAGTCGTTTTCGGTTAGTTTTTCTGATCGGGATGCAGGTGTTTTCGGTCAGGTCACTTCTTGATAACTTATTGTTATGGAGTTTTTTTAGTGTTCTGCAGGGCCACCGATTTGGAGATGCATCGTAAGTCTGCGTGACAAGGAGGTAGTAGTTTGTCCGATGTAAGAGGCAGTGTCTTGGAGCTTACGGCTTGCCACTCGGCGTTTTGTTTGCTTACGCCTATGTGTGCAAAGTGGAAGTCGAAGTGCTAGGTAACCTTGATCAGCCGCTTTCATTGACAAAAGCTATGTGGATGACGTATGTCTGCCGAGTGCAGATGGATAACACGGAAGCCCTGGAAGACCTTGTTTGAAGAACTATTCGTTCTGAAATTCACGTTTGAGACAGAAAAACTGGAAACTACACTTCCTGAACGTGGACATCCGAGCCACGACCAATGTTTTCATCACTGGCGTATACAGGAAGCCCATGGATCTAGGGAAATGCTTAAAGGCCGAAGCATCTGCCCCCAGCGCTACAAAACAGAAGTTGTCCGGACCTACGTTCGGAGGGCACTAACCACCTGTAGCACCTGGCAACTGGTGCACAAGGAGCTGCAGTATGGGAAACAAATGCTCATCAATAACAGCTACTCATGTCAGGAAATTAACGAGGAGATCAAGAGAGCCCCGGATCTATTCCATTAAAACAAATACCAGAAAAACAAAAACATCTCAAACACAGAAAAACGGAGGTTCATAAGCTATTCTATAAGAATCAGAAGAGCAACGGCTACAAAGAAGATGAGAAAGTCTTGAAGAACATCATCAAGAAAAATGCGACACCCAAAGAAGGACATGACATCAAACTGTTAATATACTATAAATCCTCCAAGTCCTGCAACGTAGTTCTGCGAAACAAGGAGAAAAGTAGTTTTCTGAAAGATACTAATATTGTCTATAAATACAAGTGTCCCTACGGAGATTAAATCTCCAAGACACTGTCTCTTACATCGGACAAACTACTGCCCCCTTGTCACGCAGACTTACGATGCATCTCCAAATCGGTGGCCCCGCAGAACACTAAAAAAATTTCATAACAAGAAGCTATCAAGAAGTGACCTAACCGAAAACACCTCCATCCTGATCAAAGAACCTAACCGAAAACGACTTCAAATATTAGAAGCAGCCTTCATACAGCATTACCTACCCAACATGTGCGACCAACGAGAACATCGCGGCATCATCACCCTGAACAGCGGGTAAACGGACATCGAGGAAGCTAGCAAAACAATTAATGCAGAGAGACGCGTCGCGTCGGTTTGGAGCTGGGGAGGGGAGGGTGGAAGGACAGGACACGACAGATAAAGTTCATCCATTGATGGATAGGAAAAGATGGAGCTATGCGCAGAGCTTTAAGAAACTGTGAACGATTATTGTTTATATATAGGCATTCAAAAGTGGAAATCCGGGTCCGGTTCGGTCAGCCACGATAACACGTTAAAATCACCTGGAACATATCACGGTGGGAATGGCGGGTTTCATTTCCAAGTACATATTTAACGCGTTCATGGAATAATAAGGACGTGTAGCAACACATGTGTTAGCTTCGCAGCGAATGCAAAAGCTTAACACGCGCACTGGAGGGGGCCTCGGAGGCCCCCCACCTGTTTTTCCGAGGTGGCCGGAGAACCGCTCATAGCCGAAACACGATACTTTGCCACATTAAACAAAATTTAATAGTGCGTTGATTGGTGAAGGTTTTTTGAAAATCGATCGAAAATTTTTTGACTTATAGTTTTTTAAAGTCAGACCTGCATTTTGAGATCGCCGTAATCGCGCGATCGGACCAGTTAGCTTGCATTGGATACCGAGTGGTGAAGTCATAACACCATATAACCGGGATTATATGTCAAGGTCAAATCACATGAAGGTCAAGGTCAAGGTCAAAGGTCACAGGTCAAGGTCATATCTGCACTTTCAAGGTCACTGACCACTGTGCGTCCGGCCAAATGACGTTACCCCGTCTGACGTATATTATGCTATGACGTCATCGATAAGGTAACCCAATACCAAGGTCAAGGTCAAAGGGCAAGGTCAAAGGTCATTTGGGAAGGTCAGTCCTCATTTCCCACCAAACAGTGACTATAGTGTTAGTCAAAGTGTACATTATAAGTAGTATACTATGCTGTAACCTTACAGGTCAATGACCTTGAATGACCTTGACCCCAAAATTGAAGGGAAGGCTCTTCGGACCTTCTCTATATGACCCTGGTCCGGCTTTAGCTTATTCCCGCCATTTTCCCGCATAATCACGGCATTTACCGGTCGGTCCCCAGCATGGCCAAGTTTTGACCTTTACGACCTCGTTTGACCTTGAAGATATTGACCTAGGTCAATAAAAATTGGTCATGATGTAGATCACCATAACCCTCCCCACCTCTCAAATTTAGTTTTTCTATGCCTCTTAGTTCGAGACTTAGGGGCCTACCAGGCCCCCTCCAGTGCGCGTTAGTGCCAGACCCCCTACAGTGCGGGTGTTAAGAAGTGAACGGAAAATAGATAGGGTACCAAGCTTATTCATCCTGCTGTCAAGCAAACATGGAAAACGATAACTGAAATGAATTATTGGAGAGCGATCGCACCGAAGCTGGGGACAGGGCGCGTTTTACTGCGGCTGATTGAACCCACTGAGCAAGCCATCCTGGCAATGCAATTGTTTTCTAGTGCAGCTGACCGAACTGAACCCAGCAGAAGTAAAGAAGAGGTTCCACAACGTCCAGAACATAAAATGCACCAGGGGTTTTCACTGTTTTAAGCCAGTAGACTGCTGAACAGCGGACGTCTACGCAACATCTGCAATCAGATTAACCCGGAGGTTTCAAACCGTGTGATGATGTAACACAAACGTGAGATAATGATACCACCAGCGCAGGTCTGTGCGGCACCGACCGCAACATGACAATGTTTTTTGTTTAATACATAACTGTAGTGTTGTTTCAACATAGCCGTTATAATTCAGTTAATTTTTTAAACATTGCTCAGCAATAAATTCAGCCTGATGGTCTCGTTTAATAGGAAGAAAGTGTTTGCTTTGTGTCGTAATAACTGATACGGTAAGTTTATTCAAAAGTTATAAGCACCATTGGGATTCTTCCGCTAAGAATAATGTATCCTATTATCTAGTGAGATTAAAACACGAAACGGTCTTTGAGTTCTTAGGTCAGGCCAATAGTGTTATAGCTGATAATGCTTACAGCGCATACTGCAGTGGCAACCCAAACACGATTACGTCTAAATCTGTGTTCTATCACCATTGTGAGGGAAGTTAGCAAATCTAAACCAATTTGTCCCAATACATTTCCAATCAAGAGCTTAGGACCGTGGACAGATCTGAGGGCATCGATATCAGAAACCCCTTTACGACACATTGCTGTATTCAGCGGTCTTATTGTGTGAGATGAATGTCAGCTTGATAAGCAAATCTTTTTCACCGCGGCAGCTATAAACGTTTTTTGGCGGCACTTGACCTGGACTGGTGACCTGACCTGATATTGCCGAGACCTTAGATTGTGCCAGGAGCTACAATAATGACCACCTAGCATGTACACTGGCGGACGCATGAGGGGCAAGGTGCAATGGCCACCCCCAAAATTGCGAAATTTTGGCCGATTTTCCTAAACACTATGTTTTTAACATTTCTTCAGAGTTGCCCCCACCCCCAAACGGCGTTCCTGCGTCCACCCCTGAGTATGTATGCCAAGTACGGCGGCGTTGCGCGCCTCCGTCTCTCGGCTCCAAGTGAGGAATCTTAAAGGGGTTGATAACAGCCCCTACATGGGTTACGATATGTTTTTATCGGATACCCATTATTTCTTACGGTTTTAGGGTAAGAACACATGCAGATTTCACATATTTAAATTTCAAGAAAATTAAAGTCCTCGCTCTTTACAATTTTTCAAATCTATATTTTTCCTTTCAATTTATTATCCATCTTCAAAATTTACAGGAACGATTTTTACAATCATTGGTATTTCCCAAAAATCCTCCCTGTAAAAAAGTTCACTGATTTTAAATATCTCCGCAACTTTTTGAGATGCAAAGCTTTCAATTTTACTGATCACGGAGTAACGTCACAATTTGACGCCACTGTTCCAACGAAACTAAAACCCGGAGGTCTATTTCGGCCACATATTAAGATTCTAGACTATGAAGAACCCCCATGCACCACATTTTATAGAGATCTGAGGGGGTGCCGTGTAAAATCACACTTTTACTGGTTAAGTTGGCATGGAATGACCAATATATATATATATATATATATATATATATATATATATATATATATGTGTGTGTGTGTGTGTGTGTGTGTGTGTGTGTGTGTGTGGGGGGGTGTGTGTGGGTGTGTGTGTGTGTGTGTGTGTGTGTGTGTGTGTGTGTTTTATTTCCAAAAATGCACTCCTAAGGTTTGTTTTAAATAGTCGCAAATACGCGCAGAAGCTGTAATGGTGTCAAGATGAACGCCGACCATTGTTCGTATTTCTGCGTGGCAGGGCGAACCGGGTAAGGACGGCAAGGCCGGCGAGGCCGGAGCACCGGGGCCACGCGGCGACGCCGGCCGAGACGGACCCATGGGTCCCATCGGACCGCCGGGACCGCCGGGATCTGCCGGCGCCCGCGGACCCGTTGGGCAGACGGGAGCTCGCGGATTCCAGGTCAGCTATGTGTTTAGCTTGTCGCTGCCCATGACTGAAGTCTGGCAATACATGGATGAATTGATAATTGGACATTATGGTGGCGTGAAAAATTCAATTCGATGAATCCTTCCTTAACTGGCTTTTCTACTGTGCTCGACCATACCTAACACAGAATTGAAATAAGTTTTGAATTCGGGCCTCGGAGAGAATAACCGATTTTAGGACTTATTCGGAGCTGGTTGGGAAATCTTTTGGTGTTTCAGTCTCCATAGGAAATGCTTGGTGCTACTGTACAGGGGTTCAGAGGCTTGCTGTTAGAGAGGATGGCGAGCAATTTGGGGCCTGAGAAGCACCCCAAACAAGTGTCAGAGACCTCTGTGCACGTGTGCAAAATCTCTCCAAGTTAATGAATTGTCAGATGTCTGAAGAATATTGGACATGTGTCATACGCACCAGCGAATCCTTATGTAGGCGTGTGGGCACACAAACTGAACTCCCGTGGGTCAGAAATAGCGGAAACAGTAAAGCTAATTACCAGGTACTAATACAGTGCTGCATACGTGTGTTTAATATCGCATAATTTTCCAACGGAATAAGGCGTTCCAGGTATGTACGTTTAGATAATATTACCTCTTCCACATCAAAACAATTGTTGGACATCAGCCTCAGACTAATCATCAGCTGCTAGGGTTCTGTGGCGTTTGTCAGCTCTCACCCTGTTGGGGCTGATTTGAGGATTTCTTCCACATCAATTCCAGCCTCTATGAACATACATTACGGTGTCCCAGAAAATTGAACATGCTGATACACACCCGCCTCGCTTGCCTCTCGTGTGACAGTAATGTTCTAGAGTTTTTTTTCAACTCAGGCTATATTTACTGGTGAAACATTCCACCACAAAACGACCAAGAAAAATAAAAAATGACACCATTATCTCTCACATTTCCACCAAAATTGGTACCAGGGGTTATCTGGTGTCTAGAAACAGGATTTTAAAGTTTTAGCTTAATCGGTGGAATGGTTAGGGATTTATCGCCTGAGGAATTTTGTAAGGTCACCAAAAACATCAATTGTTCTTTGGTTGCTATGACAGGGTCAAAGTTCAGCAAAGTCAAAGTTCGGCTCTTTGGGCAGCAGGAGCCATTAGGACTCACAGGGCCAGCTATAGTCGTCAGTGCTCTGTTAGGCAAGGTCTTGATTTTGGAAAGGTCAAGCGCAGTAGAAGAAAAAAATGTTAAGGAAGGATCTATCGAAGTTGATTTTTCTCCACCCTTGTGTACGTGCTCTCTTAGACAATTTGTTAGATATGTAACCTTGAATCATCATACCGAAGCCTGTAATCTATCTAATGAAGTTTTCGGCAAAACAAGCATTTTTCAATGTTCTTGAACTTAGGTTTAGAGCTACTCCATGCGAATGGTGAGTTTTGTCCGATTGTACTATGGTCAAAATATTTGCACGATGATCATATCATGACCCAAGTCATTCATCACACTGCAGGGACCTCCTGGAGTGCCTGGAAGCCCTGGAAATCCTGGAAAGGATGGCGAGGCCGGTCTCCAAGGACCCACCGGACCTCCGGGGGAAAGCGGGCCCCGCGGAACACGCGGATTCCGAGGTGAGCAGTAGGCCAGTGGCGTTTCTAATCTGACGCTGATTCTATTCGGACATCGGCATTCAGAAGTACTTTTCTTTTCTTGTCTTTGAAAGGTTAAAGCATGCCATGATGCCCGTGTTCACCCAGAAATGCTTGAAGGAAGGATCTCATGTATGTGTTGCAGGGTGGACGGACAATCCGGGTGTTTGAGACAACTCTAGAGTGGTTCAAACGACTCTTACCGACCAGGGTGCTTATAACCACCCTAGGGACGTTATAAAAACCTTAGGTTCGTTACAGCCACCCTGACCAGTCATAGTCGATTTAAATACCCTATGGTCGCTTCAATTACCCTAGGGTAGTTATAAATACTGCGGGGTAGTTAAAACCACCCTACTGCTTTCAAAACTCATTTGATTTGTATCCATCACACAATTAGTTATGCATAAGCAATGGTGAGTCTGAAAACGAATTCTAACAAAGCTCAGAACGGGAAATTCCGTCTTCAATAAACGTCAGTGAAATTTTTGGAGAATTAAAGATGCACAACCCACGATTAACACGCTCAGTAGAGGGGCTCCCTAAGCAAGATACTTTTACTTAAAGGTATGTTCAAGAGGGATTCCTCCACGCCCGAATGACGTCACATGGGCTTGGAGGAATTCCTTCACCATTAAGCCGTGTGCTTAAATGCTACTAATGGCACTTCCTGCTTACGAATTTGTGTGAATACACGGTAATCAAGTTTATCCCAAATACAATAAATAAGCATGTTTTTTTCGATTCTGGGCTTCGTTGTGCAAAAATTTGAATACCTAATCATTTAATTTTCCCAAGATAAGATCGTTAGTTCGGAGACCGGGGCCTCGCACTGGGCGACAGCTGGGCTCCGGACCTTGCGGCTCGGTGCCGGTATGTGGCGGCGCATAGGGGGGAGGGCTGGAGGGCGGTGTATGAGGGGGAGCAAAGCATTTGTTCCAGGTTGTTACATTGGGGAGTAGGACTATTGGAGCCGGAAATGGCAAATGGGCAATTTCAGAGAAGATCGAACAAAGATCAAAATGCGAGACCTTAAGATTCTAACGCTCAATACCCGCGGAATGCGATCTGCGTCCAAAAGGCGTGCGCTATTTAGATTTTTACACCTGCATTATCCCAACCACATTGCAGTTCTCCAGGAGACACATTCATGTCCCAGTGATGTTAAGTATTGGCAAACAGAATGGGGTTCCAAAATACTCTTCTCTCATGGGAAAACCATAAATGAATGCGGTGTTGCAATTCTAATGCCAAAGTCATTGGACGGAAATTATGAAATTTACGTTTCTTACCTAGCCGATGACGGAAGGATGCTAATAACAGACTTATCTTTCGACAAATGCTGCATTAAGTTGATTGCAGCATATGCACCTACCCAGGGACAAAGGAAAGAACAATTGATATTCTTTCAATGTTTACAAGCAAAACTCGAATCTATGTCTGACTTTGAAAAGTCTCATCTCTTGATATGTGGAGACCTAAACATACACTTAACCCGGAGAGACACATCAAGTGCCAGATTCCGTCTGTCACCAGCCGCAAAGATCTGACTCGATATGATGAATCAACATAAATTATTTGATCTATGGCGTAATAAGAACCCTGAATTAATTCAGTTCACATGGCGTCGAGTAGCACCAGAGTTGCAGCAGTCTAGACTAGACTACATAATTGCTGGTGAACAAATAGTACACAATCACATCATAAACAAGGCTGACATCATGCCAAGCATTTTAAGTGACCATAGCATAGTATCCACGGAGATATGTATGTTTTCATCGAACCGGGGGCCTGGACTTTTTCGGTTTCGTAACGAACTGTTACAGGACAACACTTTTATGGAGAAGGCTAGATCAGAAATTGATAAAGCAAGGCGAGGTTCTGAAATTTACCAGGATATAAGTGACTGGGGTGTAAAGTTAGAGCTGCTTTCCAGTCAAATACGAGTGCTAAGCTTAAAACACTGGAAGGAGAAAGAGCTAAGAAGACGCGAGGAAAATACCAGCCTTCTTCGAGCGCTCGAGAGGTGCGAGGCTGAGTTGAGTTTAGGGCCTAACCACGCCCTGCTTGAAAGATACCAGGAATTGAGGAACCGTGTCAACATAATTGAGGAAGAAAAGGGCATAAGGGCAATGACTTACTCTGGAGCTAGGTGGATGGAAGAGGGAGAGAGGCCGACCAAATATTTTTTGAACTTGCACAAAAGTAGAAACGCAAAAAGCAAATTGAAGTTCTTAAATCCGAACATGATGAATTCATCACTGGTAGCTCTGAAATATTGAGTCATTGTAAAGATTACTTCGAAAAATTGCATACAACCAGCAAACTACACCCCGGAAATGAATTTTTGTGCGATGACTTCTTAGGTCCAATAAACTGTCCCCAACTTAGCGCAGAGGATAGAGATATGTGTGACGCACCGTTAACCAAAGACGAATGTAAAATTGCCCTCGAGGGAATGATGGATAACAAATCACCCTCTGTATCGGGTTTCTCCAAAGAATTTTTCCAATATTTTTGGAATGATGTAGAAGATATTGTTATGAACTACCTAACGCAGGCTAAAGAAAGGGGACAACTCTTTGTTACTCAACGCAGAGGAGTAATTACCTTAATCCCAAAACGCGGCGACCAAAGGCTGTTGAAAAACAAACGCGCTATTTGTCTACTCGATATTTTATATAAAATCGCAGCAAAAGTCCTAGCCAACAGAATGATTTGCGTGGTACAGAAGTTGATTTCTCCCGATCAAACGGGAGCTATTCGCGGCAGAAACATTGGGTCAAATTTGCGCATTGTGGCCGACGCGATACAATATTGCGACAGCGACAAGCTACAAGGAATACTAATGACATTAGATTTTCGAAACGCCTTTAATACCGTGGAACATGCGTTCATTTATGACACATGACGGAAGTTCAATTTTGGACAAAACTTCATCCAATGGATCAAAATACTGCACAAAGATTCAGAGCTTGCCATCATAAATAATGGATACACTTCTCAGTGGTTTAAGCCCTCACGTGGATTACAACAGGGGTGCCCAGCATCTGCACTGATTTTTTGTTTGGTAGTCGAAATTTTAGCAATCAAGCTTCGCGCAACGCGTGACATTGGAGGTATAAAGATTTCAGGAGAGGAAATAAAAGTTTCTCAATATATTGATGATACAACTCTTTTTCTGAACAATTCCAGCTCAGCACAACACGCCTTAAATGTAGTTCGGGACTTCGGATGGAAGTCTGGATTGCAGTTGAATATAGAGAAATGCCACTTTACCTGGTTGGGAAACTAAGAAGCTCTCACGAGAACTCATCTGCGGACAGGAACCGAGTGAGCATATTAAAATACTGGGCATAAATTTTAGTACTCGGCACAACTGTGACAGAGCCAATATCGAACCAGCTATAGTAAGAGTAAATAATACCCTCAACCAGTGGTCACAGCGCGACCTAACTATCAAAGGAAGAATCACAATTGCAAAATCTTTAATCGTTTCCCAGTTTATTTACATGATGTCTGTGGTCGACTTCGATAAAAAACAATTAGAGAGTATACAGAGCAAGATAATGAAATTCATATGGAGAGATCGTCCCCCGAAGGTGGCCAGAAACACACTATACCAGGAAATAAAAAATGGAGGACTGAACGCGCCAAATAAACATGGAATATACAAAGGGATAAGGGCATCATGGCTAGGCAAAATATTGTGGAATAAAGAATCATCATTCGCGAAAATATTTCTTACCAGAATACAGATTAAGTATAATGATATTCTACACATGAACTACGGAAAACATTGGATTGATTCAAGGTGCATTGCAACATTCTACAAAGAAGTGTTGAAACTATTTAGGGAATCTGTGCCTATTCCAGAACCAAGCAATGGTACAGACGTAAGGAAGCAGTTGATTTGGAATAACACGGCAATACGCATGAGAGGAACTGGATTCTTCTACCGCGTAGTTTACGATGGTGGCATTAAATTTGTTGACGATTTCTTCGATAACCAGGGGAGAATTTATAACTTTGAAACATTTCAACAAAAACATCCTCAAATTACGATTAACCCTCTCACATATATCGGATGGTGTTGTGCAATACCAGCAGAATGGAAGCGCCGAGTTATTGGGAGCAAAAACTAACAGAGGAAGAAAAACTTTGAAACCAGTTATAGAGATTAAAGGAAGCAAATTCCGATATATTTAGTCAAGTCGAAATACTTTCGGAATCAGTGGCTTTTGGATGTCTCCCCCAGCTCAAAAGACAAATGGATAGACTACGGCTACGATTTTGAAGATATGTGGGGCAAAATATATTCATTGCCGTTTCAAATATCCACCTCGACAAAACTTCAAAGCCTGCAATACAGAATCAGTCATCGGTACTTCCCCAACGCGGCGTTTCCTTTGCCTCAGAAACGTTGTTGATGATCCCTTTGTGATTTGTGTGGAATGGTCGAAACGATTCAACACTTTTTGCTGAATGTGAGATTGTGCGGTCATTTTGGAATGCCCTAGCAACTAGAATAAACAAAAACTAATCGCCTCTCAAAAATTCATTCCAAACAACAAAAACATAATCTTCGGATCGCTTTCAACGGTCGATGCAGTAAATTTAATCGCATTATGCGCAAAACAGTTCATTATTAAGCAGCGGTTCAAACAACAACAGATACGGCTAACGGATTTTATTCGGTTTGTTACGAAAATCTTCAAAATGGAAAAAATTAACGCAACAAAGAATGGGAAGATCAGTAAATTCCAGAACAAATGGGCTCTTTACATTGACAACGATTTAAATCTAGCATTGTAACCCCTGTGTGACAACCTGGAATCTTTGAGTACAGAAGTTAGCAAGAAGCGTAAGTGGGAAGGGAAGGGTTGGATAGGGAGTGGAACATTCGACCAAATGGAATGATGTGATGAAGAATGTCTATGGAAGGAATGTCCTCGTAACTACATTATTCGACTGTATACAATAGGGATTCGCATAGTTTTGCATTTGTGTCTGTGTATGTCCAATACGTGAATTGTGATATCCCTGTTAATTCATGTTAAATAAACGGAAAAAAAGAAAAAAGAAAAGAAACACACCACAGTTCTGGCCTCAGTTCGGGTCTGCTCGACACTGCGCCGAAACACACCACCGTTCTGGCCTCAGTTCGGGTCTGCTCGACACTGCGCCGAAACACACCATAGTTATGGCCTTAGTTCGGGTCTGCTCGACACTGCGCCGAAACACACCACAGTTCTGGCCTCAGTTCGGGTCGGCTCGACACTGCGCCGTAACACACCACAGTTATGGCCTCAGTTCGGGTCTGCTCAACACTGCGCCGAAACACACCACAGTTATATGCAAGCCCCTCCCCCTCATGCACTCTTTCTTGCAGCTCGTGGTCGTTTGATAGTATGTTTTGACACTCTGAAATCGTATCCGGACTCTGGGGCTGCAGCGTTCTGGTTTTGTGGTTGTAGGTAGAGAAGGAGCAAGTACAGGTGCGGTTAGCTGTTTGTAGAATGTTGTGTATATTAGCCAGCTGGGCTGCCGAGCGGACTCTGATGAGCCAGGCCACCGACAGGTCAGCGAGGAGCCATGGGGCCGCCTGGCGAGTCCGGCGCCCGAGGTGAACAGGGAGCGATCGGGCCAGACGGGCCGCCCGGCCCTCCCGGACCCACAGGAGGCAAGGGACATCGAGGCAGTCCCGGACTAGTCGTAAGTCACTGAATACCCCATGTATACAGGGCAATTAAACTGGACCACATGGATTCATATTTGGCAGCAATTCCACCATTTGATTTACAACTGAATCTTTATCAAATAACTCATTTCTGACGTAAATCGGATTTATTGATTCTAATTATCAAGCATACTGCATGGTAACCAAATACTGGTAGAACAAGATCAAACACAATTCTTGAAATTCCAAAAAAAATATTTTAATAAAAACTTCAATAAGAACCAGGTGTGTTTGTCTGCGCTGCTGTGTTGCAGGGGCTTCCAGGAAAGCAGGGTCGACCTGGACTGCCTGGCGAGAAGGGCGAGTCAGGTGCGCAGGGCAAGCACGGTCCAGAGGGTCCTGTCGGAAGACCGGGCCCTCAGGGCATGCAGGGCGAACTAGGCCCGGTGGGCCCACCCGGCCAGATGGGCGAGCGTGGGGAGCCGGGCGCGCCAGGGCCCGCCGGGGAGATCGGCAAGCCGGGCCTGATCGGCGGTCGCGGCGCGCCCGGTCCCCAAGGCCTGCGGGGCTTCCCAGGACAACAGGGCATCACCGGCGCCACCGGACCTAAGGGACAGCAGGGCCTGCCCGGACAGAAAGGAGGACAAGGAAACCCCGGCGTTGAAGGTGTGTCCAGGATTACTTTACGTACAGTTTTCCCATTAACTGAATCTGGTAGCCAGGTAGAGGTGACGCAGTGATGTGTCAGCAATTTTCTGAACTAACTTAAGACGCACACAGTTTTAATTTATTGGAAAATATCCTCTTGAGCGGGTAGATTTGACAGACAAATTGAATAGGAAATTATAATAAAACAAAAATGACTGGCTCTAAGGCATACTGCATTCATCAAATACGTTTGAATTTGATCAACTTTAACACGCGCATTGACGGGGGTATCCGGCCCTCCCTCGGGTTTTTCGGAGATAACATAACCGCGGCGCATAGCACCGCCGTACTTTGCTTACATGTTCTCTCATCATTTTTACAACTTCTGTGAAAATTCTAAGGTTAGGTCATCTCAGGTCAGGTCACCAGTACAGGTCAAGTGACCCGACCTCAAAAAAGTTTAAGATAGCATAAGTCGGAGCAGGGTGAATTTATCCGATTGAAACTCATCATACAACGGCCCCACCGAGTTCTCTAAAATATATTTCGGTATTTTTTATATCTATGACCTAAGGTCAGGTACGAGGCATGACCTCTCCAGTTGAAATACATGGGAAAAATGGTTTTTACTAAATAACTCAGTAACGGATGGTGATAGAGCGTTTATTTTGGCTGCATTAGACTCGCCTTGGCTTTGCAGTTCTAATGATATGAATTTTACATAATTTGACCGTGACCTGACCTCAGGTCAGGTCAAATCCTTGATTACATTCGATTTGGCTTGCTGCGAGGATTCATATCATTTAAGACGTTTTGCTCTATCTTTACTTGTTCAGGTTTACTGTCCGAAAAACTTAATTTACATGTTATCCTTATGACGGCATGTTTTGACCTCTCATGACCTTAAATGTGACCTGATAAAAAATGTTTTACATGTTTTCGATGGAGAAGTAGACAGGCAACCCAACGCCGTTTACCGTTTTTCGCTACCTACCGTGGTTCTCGAGATTTTAGGGGAGTGGGGCGGGTACCCGCCTCCTCGTCAAAGCGAAGGTGGCTCAGACCCCCGTCAGTGCGCGTGTTAAAGGGATGTGGCGTATTAACACTGTGATGTGAACTGAGCTAGTCATGCGATATACCATGTCGAAAAATCATTTCATCAACGCTTCATTTGTCCAAGAACGTACCGTTCGCGGAGAAAAAGGTAAAATTCACCCTCTGCCGACCCCGTCGTCCCCAGTTGTATTTACTATGAGCTACTTGTGCCATGAGGGGATCTTGGGAAAGTGACGTCATGCTCAAGCTTCGCTGCGCATCCTGCGCGGACAAGCTTTTCTTCTTTGGTCTTCTTTAAAACCCACGTGCCAACCATAGATTTATTACTTCCGATTATAAACTTGTATAACTTGCTTTATTGACTAGTTTGAAACTTGAAATATGTTTTAACATATACAAAATGGAAGAAATTGATAAGTGTCACTTTGCTTCCAAATGGTGGCCTCTTATTGCCAAAAATGCTTCATTTGTATTCGTTGTCATTTTTTGGCGCAAATCAAACAGGTTCAATCTGGCGCAAAGCATTACCAGCTCATACGCCGCTTTGGTGTCACGCTAACGGGATAATTTTTATTGCTAATAGGAGAACAGCGAAACATCCGGCACCTTAACCATTTTCCCGTAAAAATAACGAAAAAAACATCGTTTTCAACATAGATCGTCCCTAAAGCCACTATAGCCTAGAATTGCAGCAAGTCCCACATTCCCTTTGACATGAGATGTCATGGGTGAATGCAAATTTATTTATTATTTGATATTTGTTTTTGAATAACAATATTATTTGATTTGCTATGAAGTCACAGTAAAGTCAACTCGGGATTGGATCTGACGTTGGGGGGCTGGGTCTGTTCACCGATATTCGCTACCATACGAACTACGAAGAGCTTAAAGGGAATGTGGCATTTTTATAACGTGATTTTAGCTGAGATAGCCAAGTTGTAAACCATGCCAGAAAACCCGGTACTCAATATATCATTTGTCTTGAAACTCAAAATGTCGGTGGAGAAAAGCTAAAAACCTACCTGAAATGTACCCCACATATATCCTAGCCAGGCGGCCACATTATCAGCTGTTGGTGTGACGACAGCGCGGACGTCACGGTGAGTAATCAGCCAATTGAATCCCTTGAAGCCTATTGAATATGGTATTAGTTACCAGATCATGACGTCATCAATAGGCAGAGGTTTATTTTTCACCCTAGAAGAGCATTCTAAGAATTAACATATTGAGCTCATTGAACATTTTCAGAAAAATCTTAGGCGTTTTCATGATTTTCGGCTAAAAACACCCCTAATTACACTAGACCCCTGGACTCGTCCAAGGTGCCACATTGCCTTTAATGTTGGCAAGTTATTTGATGTGGTAACGGTTGTGTCGGCCATGGCCGTCCGGTGACCCACCTGGGCCGGCCAGTACAGCCCAGTCAGGGGCGCGCTCCAGCCAACCTTGGGTGACAGTGAGTATGCCATATTATTAGCAAGCCCGAAAGCCTGTAGGGTGTGTGTATCAAAAGCCCTAAAATAGTCTGGACTGTTAAATGGAATGTGACACCTTGGTCGAATCCAGGAAGTTAGTGTAATTAGGGGTATTTTTGCCGAAAATCATGAAAACATTCATTGTTTCACTAAAAAATGTACAATGAGCTCTATATTTTGATTTTAAAATGTTCCTCTAGTGTGAAAAATAAATATATGTCTGTGGATGACGTCATGATCTGGCAACCACTACCATGTTCAATAGGCTTCAAGGGCTTCAATTGGCTGATTGTCACCGTGACGTCGGCGCTGTCGTCAAGCCAACAGCTGACAACTGTGGTGGCCTGGCTGAGGTAGATTTGGGGTACTTGTCAGGTAGGTTTTTAGCTTTTCTCCACTGAAATTTCGAGTTTCAAGACAAACGATATATTCAGTACCGGGTTTTCCGGCATGGTTTACAACTTGGCTATCTCAGTTAAAATCACGTTATAAAGGTGTCACCTTCCCTTTAAGCCGTGTGGGTTTTTCGTGCTGTTTTCTTAAGCAAGTAAGGGCCACTATGAAGAGACACGTAATATTTGGGCGTTTCTCTGTTGTGAAATAAACGTTCATGTTTTACGTCATCCAATGCCATCTCGTCACACAGTGTTTCCTTTGTCGGTAGGCAAGCCTGGCCCGAATGGACCTCCGGGCCCATCCGGTCTGACCGGCGCCAAAGGTTCCCGCGGCGACCCCGGCCCGGTGGGCCCCACCGGCGCCGCCGGCAGTCCCGGCCGGCCCGGTGAGCAGGGCCCTCAGGGTCCTCAGGGTGCCACCGGACAGCCAGGCCTGGCTGGCCTGCCTGGAATCAAGGGTGCCTCTGGCGATGTGGGTCGCACCGGTGCACCGGGCGCACCGGGCAATCCCGGGAAGCCGGGCCCGGAGGGCATGAAGGGCAGCCAGGGGATCTACTGGCCTGCCAGGCCTGGTGGGACCACTGGGTCCGCCTGGAGCCGCCGGAGAGCGGGGTCTGCCGGGACTGCCCGGTGGACCTGGACTCAAGGGACCCATGGGACAGCGAGGATCGCCCGTAAGTGTTCCTCAAAGTGCTCTCAAATGCTAAGTATGTTAATGCTGCTAGCTCAGATTGTCATGGCTTTACCATCAGCAAAGTGGTGGAAGTTTCCAACATTCCAGATGGTTAAAGGCAATTTAAGTGAATAAAAAAACAGGGGAGGACCAGGGATCCAACCCTGTGAAACACCCAGTTCCATGTTACTGACGTTCCGAAGAGTTCTGTTAACTTGAATTGCTTAATGTCAGTTTGATAGGCACAATCTCCAGCAATTGAAACTGCTGACAAGGCTCGTCTGGTGTTAGACGAGTATCTCAGAACCTGTGCTGTTTTTGGTTTGGCGGATGAATTCATCATGTGCATTTTTCAAAGAGCCCTCCAGTGGTTACCATTATTTCTCAAGCAGAAGTCAGAGTGAGAAAATGCACAAAACCGATTGGGCTGCTGTCTCACGGGGCAGTCTTTGTCTGAATTTCCACCGCCAGTGATAAACTAAGACCCTCCCGTATATCGCTGGACCACGTGAGCTCAAGGAGAAATGGGTGGTTGGAAATGCGCCAGCTCATTCATCTCTCTCAAAAATCGGGTCGTGTCTGAGGGACACTGGCACTGTAGCGGCTAACTCGGTGTCGTGTGCTGGATATCTGACGTCGGTGGCCTGGGGCACTGCAATGGCTGAATCGCGCGCCACTTCTTTAGGAGAGAGTGATATCTAGCAAGACGATCAAAGTTGCGGAAAACAATACATTGGAATCCATATTGTTTCAGGGAAGTGAGAAGCAAACGCAGTTTTACCTTCTGGATCCGTCCATGTGCTAGGATTGCGAAACATGTGTTTTCTAGTCATGGTTGCCGTGGCTCTACTCAGTGTTTCTCTATTTACAGATGGTTCTGATGAAATGCTTTAACCCGTGCCCCACCGGAGGGGCAGGGGGCATTCATGGCCCCCTAAGGCTGTTCCCAAATAACAGAAAAACGCCGGGGCGCAGCATCGCAGTTGAGGGTTTTTACCTACCTCTCACTCCATCTACCTCTACTCCATCATTTTCCCACCACCCCTGATTTTTTTCTCCGGGCCACTCTAGGTCAGGTTACCAGGCGAGGTCAAACAAGGTCACTTCACTTTACAAATTTTGAGTTCTATCATAGCTTCATTTTTAAGCCGATCAATTGGAAAATTTCTACACTTAATGACTCCTCCGGGGACCAGGGACTTCTCGATTTGGTGGCCTGAGGTCAGGTAACGAGGTGACCTCTCCCGTAGAAAAAACATGTGGACAAGCTGCCTTATGATCTCATAATTTCAAAATGATTGCAAATGCCCAGTTTTCTCAGTGAAGTTCTTGGCTACCCTTTCACGGATTCCAGGGGCTATATTTGCCCTTTGATTTATCTGATGTCATCACAACTAACCACGGTAAAAATTCTGTATTTTGAAGATAATTCTTGACCAACATAATTAAGCTAGAGCATTGAAATCAACATCACATTGAATGTCCGTCACTGGATTTCATTTAATATATAGCAATATCACTTTACGACCTTCCGTGACCTCAGGCCATGTTTGGTCAGGAGGTGACCGCTGGAGGTCAAACCACTGGTGTGGCTGTTCACTATGTTCTCCATAGTGAAAAAGGCCCTGGTATTTTTCTATCAAGTGTACTTTACCACATCTCAATAGCTCTAATGGCATGAGAGCTATACCCAGGTTTAGAGCAGTGCATATTTTAGTGGGAATAGGCTATCGTGGCCTAACTTGACCTCTGGAAGTCAAGCCATTGACCTGGGTGCTTAAACATGTAAAGTAAACCCATATTGAATTCACATGAGCTTTCCAACGCACTTTGCAGATGTGCATTAACCCCCATATTTTCAGAGTTAAAGGGATATATATATATATATATATATATAAAAAAAATATATATATATAAGACAATATTTATCCCGCGACTACGCAGTATTTCTCACGCCAGCAAAAATTCTACTGAAAATTGATGACCGCCTTTTATGCTTGAAAGGTCAGAAAGCACGCTTTGATTAGCTTAAAGACAGCTACCTAGGTGTAGCTAGGGCAATGGTGTTGTGCTTAGGCATATATTTGAGTGCAAAAGGTAAAATTTGTATCAAGCTTTGCCATTCTTCTGCAAGACTGCATTTTCTATCATCTCATTCAAACCTTAATATCTCGCAATCGACCGATTTGATTTTTCTTTCCCATAATGAAAGAACATTCTACCTGATAATATTTGGAGATGGAAATTGTGATATTAAAATTTTTATAGGTGTAAATATATTTTGAGTGAAAAAAACTTTTTACTTGCAGCTTCCTGGTTCTGAGCACATGCCACTGACAAACTCAGAATAGATATGGCTGAAAAGGAAAGTTAGTTGCAGTTATTTCAAAAGGTTGTACTAACCACTTATCTGTAACGGGTTTTGAGTAATTTTTCCGAGAAGGTATCTCAAAGTGCTAAATTTCTCGGAGCATATTTACTTCTCACCATGGTTTTAAGTACCTGAAGTAAATTGAAGTGGATGAAATTTAGCATCAAGCTAGCTTAGGGTCCTGCGTCGCCGATACAAGTAATTCTAGGCCGATAAAGGTCCGGTTCATGTTCTAGAAGCAGCTTAATACCGCGCCTTTTTGTACTAGCACAACACCCGCGCCGGGGTCACGGCATGGGTTGTGCTTGTACAAAAGTACGGGCCAGCCGTCCCGTCAGTGACCAAGATAACATATATTTTAATCGTTACATCACATTTAAATAAAAAGATACAAGGCTCGATTGAGGCAAAAACGCCAACGGCGCTTAATTACAGGCCCCAGTCGAGAAACAAATTGACTATGATGACGCATGTATTTCTAACATACGTGCACACACACACACACACACACACACACACACACACACACACACACACACACACACACACACACACACACACACACACACACACACACACACACACACACACACACACACACACACACACACACACACACACACACACACACACACACACACACACACACACACACACACACACACACACACACACACACACACACACACACACACACACACACACACACACACACACACACACACACACACACACACACACACACACACACACACACATGCTTGGAAATTGTTTTACAAATCAAAAATCATAAACACGGGAGTAATTAACTTTAATATGTTCTAAAATGTTGTTTCCTAACTACATTAAATCATAAGTACCTCCCGTCTGGCCACTGCGCCACCATCCCTCACCAACTCCACCCTCAGTAAATCCTTCCCAGTATTGATGCTTCCCTCGTGAATTTAGAGGCAGCTAGGATTTTGACCATTTTTGCCCTACCATAAATTGGAATGAATCTAAAACCTGTTTGTTTTTACTAGGAACTTTTGCACAACTGTCACAGTGATCTTACAAAGTTCTTTGTCTTCAGGTCCGAGAGCTATGGTGCTGATTTTTTAGATAATAGGCAGGTCATTGAAATTGTTATGGAAAATTCCGGAGAGTTCGAGAAATAGCTCAGCCCTGGGCCCATCGTAATGAGGGCAAGCTAGGAACAAGTGTTTTATGGCCTCTCTTTGATGACCACATCCGCAGGCTGGGGAATCAGACCTGCCAAGGGCATGTCTGTGAGCATTCAGTGCCGACGATTCAAGCCTAATCTACGTGTGGAGTCTGTTACCCAGTTTCGTACCTGAGGAAAATAAGCTTTTGGACTTTCAGGGACGCGAATTCGTAATATCTGTTTTGAAGTGTAAAATAATGTTTGTTTGCCACAGCTCTTGTGGAAGACTATTCCATACCCTTGTGACTTGAGGAACAAAAGAGTTTGAGTAGGAAGATGTGCTGAATACTGGATATTTAAGATGGTTGTTAAGCGTGTTTCTGAGGACTCTGAAAGTATCAACATGTCTGGGATTCGGTAGGAAGACTTTAATATACTTGGGCACTCTGTCATCAAAGTTGATACGGCGGAAGAGAACAGTGTCATTTGTCTCCCGTCGTTTTTCCAGAGTATGCCACCCAAGCTCTTCCAGCAGTTTTGTTCTCGAAGTGTTATCCGGCATCTCTGTTCTGGGACTTTTCAAGTCGACCCTTGCCGTACTTGGTCAGATGACCGTCATATACTGTGTCATACTGGTCTAGATGTGGCTGTACGTATGTTTTGTAGTTACTTAATTGTGTTTGTCTGGGAGCAAGTCTGCTATCGGATACAGGGGGCTTAGTTTTTTGTTGAATTTTTTAATTTCAGAAGAACTTCACTGACATGCGACTTGAACTTCAGACAAGTTGAAAGTGTCAGTTGTATATGTTTATGTGAGTGTTTTGGGGATTTGAATGCTGTTGAAATTGAGCAAAGGTGTACTCACGCTGCTTTTGTGAGAATAAGTTTATTGTGTGGTTTTAGATGCATTAAAGGTGATAATCCACTTATGGATATAAGCCAAAATTGAATCTAGGCCTTTTTCAAGCTTATTCTGCACTTCCGTAACATTATGTTAAGTATGGCTGGTGTGAAGGGAACTGTCGTCATCACAGAACATAATATCACTTTCTGTATGGCAAATTAGACTGTTAAAGTACATGACTGCCAATGGGGGTCCTAGGACTGACCCCTGAGGGAAACCCGCTTTCAATGTTTTGCGTGACTAATTACTTTCACCTATCTGCACTATTTGGGCTCTTCCACTTAATTAAGGCTTGATCCACTGCAATAGGGCCCCTTCTATACTGAATGTAATGCTACATTTCGCTAATAACCCATCTTGCCAGATTTTCTCAAAATATCTCGAGATGTCTAGGTACACTACTGTGAAATCTGAGCCTTCATTAAGTGCCTTGTACAGTTTGTCGACCAGTGTTGGATCTGCGTATTAAATCCTGGACGATAGCTATATATATATATATATATATATATATATATATATATATATATATATTCTAACCACCAAGGGTTGTAGACGGCGTAAGCGACGGCGTAATATATATATATATATATATATATATATATATATATATATATATATATATATATATATATATATATATATATTCTAACCACGACGTAAGGGTTGTAGACCTCATGCCGAACACTACATTGGTGTGACTACAACGACATTGTCTCGACGGCTCACCATGCATCTGCAGGATGGAGCCATCAGGCAGCATGTGCAAACTACACACAACACAGAACTCACGAGGCAAACACTAGTTCAGAACACACACATCATCGCTTCCACCAATGACACACGAAAAATAGCAGTCCTCGAAGCACTACACATACACGAACAAAAGCCTTCACTCAACATGCAGATAAACACACACCGAAAACTTACGCTTTGGGGGGATGAGATGATTATCAATGTTCATTGTTAATGAATATATGCCACATGTAACTGATGTAAAATGTAATTAATTTATGTAATTCGTGTATTGAAATGTAGTAAATGTAAGTGTTATATGTTCAAACTATGCCAATGTTCTTATAGGAATGCCTAGCTGCATCGTTTATAATAGGTAAGGTAGCTAATAAGGAAGTGGTACTGTTATAATGCTCGTTCTCGCGACATTTAAAAAAAATGTTTTCGAAATGTGAAATGAAAACTATGAGCAAATATTTAATGCTGAAGATGACTGTTGAAAATACAGTAGAAACTAGTTTTAATTAATGAGTTTTGGTGACTTTTTAAACGAATTAACGACTGACATTAAAACCAACGTAAGAAAAATAGAAAAACTCCAAAGAAAGATATCTAAGTGCGCGAGTGCTATACAATTTAACTGTCATTGCCTCAAAGATAATATATATAGATATATACATACATATATATATATATATATATATATATATATATATATAAAAAAAGTAGCCTGGGCCACTGATTCTAATAAAAAGAAAATAAATTTGAAATCTGTTGGCAATTCCAAAAAATATGAGCATATAAACGTTCGACACACTCGTAAAGGCCTTCATGTATAACCCCATATCTTGCTTGCTGGCCCTGGGGGACAACGGAGAGAGTTATATTCATTCATGCTCTCATCTTCAGTCGCTCTCACCTCATCATCATCCTAAATATACAAAACACGTCGTTGTAGAACGGGCAGTAAATATGTCTCTGGCTCAGCACCCAGTGCGAAGCTGCGCACTGGGTGTTTCCACGGAGAGAAACGGTATACAAAAAATATATATCATAGCGTATGCTCAATTGCTTTCAGAGTTTGTTTTTATATCTTTTCTGACATTTACACTCAAAATATGCGCTTGAAATCAAAATTTGATTAAAAAGGCCTAAAAATAAAATTGGACCATATTTTTGCCAAAATTTTCATTTTGATCCAAGGATGCGAAAGGTAGTCTAAAAAATTTGAATACCAAAAAAATATTGTGAAATCCCCTTATAACTTTAAAAATTATAGGCAGATAAAATGTGATGTCCCGTCTAAAGTAAGAGTCAATAATTAATTTCTTTAAAACAAATTGTTCAATTGCAAAGTTAAGTTTATTTTTCCAATTTATACAAATAAACTGGCGAGTTTAGAAGCTTACCAGGTTTCAGCTTGATGATATAAGGTGAGTGAAAGACCAAGGAAGATTTAACTATACAGATATTTCCTACACACAGCATGAGATCCTGACTGTAAAAATTACAACTGTGTCTATTGAAACATTTAAGCAATCAACGCAAACTTGAGTCTTGCTTGCAATTAGGTACCTGGAGTAATGCATGCTTACCTTATTGAAATGTTACAAAATGTCTAATAAATCATTTTATCGTGCTCCCCCTGACTCCCATTTTGAGCATTGACCATTCGCAGAGCATTGGGCACCGCAGAGGCGGGCTCCCCGTGGGAGACCACCCCGCTTTTTTCTGGGGTAAGAGGCTTCTCCTCTAGAGTAAGAAGTAAACCTCTGCCCGTGCATGATATCATGATCTGGCAACTTCTACCATATTCAATGGGTTTCAATAGACTGACTGCTCGCTGTGACGTCAGCATGACGTCATGCCAACAGCTGAAAACTGTGGCTGGCTCCTTGGGTACATTTTGGGTACATTTCAAGTAGGTTTTTAGCTTTTCTCTACGGAAATTTCGAGTTTCAAGACGAATGATATGTTGAGTATCGGGTTTTCTGGCATGCTTTACAACTTTGCTATCTCAGTTAAAATCACGTTGTAAAGGTGCCACATTCCCTTTAACCCGTGCCCCACCGGGGGTCCGGCGCCACCTTCGCCCCCACCGGGGGCCATCGATGGCCCCCCTCTAACTCCGAAAATATGGGGGTTAGCGCAAATCTGCAAAATTCAATAGAAAGCTCGCGTGAATTCAGTAAGAAATTACTTCGCATGTTTAAGCTCTCAGGTCAATGGTTTGACCTCCAGAGGTCAAGTATGTCACGACAGGCTATTTCACTCAAATATGCAATGCTAAGAAAACTGGGCATAGCTCTTATTTCATTAGTGCTATTGAGATCTGGTAATTAAGTAAATTTGGTAGGAAATTGGCAGACCCTTTTCGCTATGTGGAATGTAATGACCTCTCGTCAGTGGTTTGACCTCCAAAGGTCACCTCATGACCTAATATGACCTGATGTCACGAAAGGTCAGAAAGTGACCTTGCCGTATATCAAATAAAAGCCAGTAACAAGACAAACACGATGGTGTTTGATTCATTGCTCTAGCTTAATTAGGTCAAAATTTATTGTCAAAATACTGTTTTTGACCCCTGCTGACCTTGGATGACCTTGGAAAAGTCAAAAGGAAAATATGCCCCCTGGGATCCGTGAAGGGGTGTTCAAGAACGCTTTTCTGAGCAATGTAAGCGTTTGCAATCGTTTTTGTGACTTTTAGATCATAAGACAGGTTTTCCCCATGCTTTTTCAATGGGAGAGGTCGTCTTGTGACCTGACCTCAGGTCACGAAATAAAAAAATCCCGGATATAAACCTTGTAGAAACTGGAAGGGTCATGAAGTATAGGAAGTCTCAAATCGATCGACAAAGATATGTAGCTCTTATAGAGCTACATATCTTTGTTGAAGCGCAGCGTCTGGCTCCGCTGCCAGGCGGGCAGCGGAGCCAGACGCCGCGCCCCAACACGCTCCAATTCTAGCTCCGCCCCTGCAGCTACGCGCGACGGCCGCCCGCCAGCTGATGGAGCGCACGGAGCGCACCAGTCACGCCGCGGCCGCGGCAGCGAGAGGGGAGGAAGGAATTAACGCTGTGCCAAACACTTTGTTACACAATGGTCTGTCTTGCAGTAGGTCCAATTTCAAGTAGCTGTTTGTTTGTGTGCTCATTTGAATCTCAGAGTTTCCTTCGAATATGACGAAATTTCCTAAGACGCGAGGTAGTTCTCGTCGGCGCACTTAAAAATTTTAGTAAAATTTTCCTGGCCATAAGCACAGGACAACACCAAATGACGCTAGTAAAATAGTGGTAGGATGCAATAGTGCTAATGGATTCAGTGTCTTTGTTTCCTCACTCGCCTTGTGGATGCTTTCCTTGACGGCATCTTGTTTTTGTGTTTAATTTAGATTTTCCGAGCATATAATGCCTCATATTAAGTTTTTCTTTTCCAGTACGAGCGTAAAGTGAGGCAGAGCCCCCTTTTGATGCACAGTGTTATGATTGAGATAAAAGAGATTTTTGATTATTAGTCATTGCTGCCTATGTATTTTGCAGAAATCTCACTGACAACGAGGATGTCTTTTTAAGTTTTTCCCTTTTGTGTACCTTTTCACCAGTGTCGCTGTGTGTGCCAGAGCCGTACGGTGGGTGCCCCGCTCGTCCGGCATTCGGCCGACCCTGGCGGACCTCTTCGCCGGCAGACCTGTAGCGCCTTTGATTCCGCCGTCACCGATCAACACTCGTTTTTGGGGACCAAAAACTGAGCTACCGGCCGCATCAGGAATGTACCCAGATACTGCAAATAACTTGATTGAGGCAGGAGTAGAAACCAATCCGGGCCCAGAGGAAGCTACAAGGCATTTCAAATTAGCACATGTAAACATCAATTCTATCACGGCTGGCCAAAAACGTGACGAGCTGGAACTTTTTGCAGAGTCCAACGGTATTAAAGTCCTAGCCCTTTCGGAAACTAAGCTTGATGAAACTGTTCACCCCAGTCGCTTCGCTATAAATAATTTTCAAAGTCCTTTGGTACGGCACAGAAATCGTTCTGGAGGAGGAGTGGCCATTTATTTTCATACATCCCTGGCAGCAACGCGTCTTCCAGACCTCGAAATTGGAGAGGAAGAGTGGATTTGGGCGAAAGTCAGGTTTGGAAAAATAAGCCTAGTGGTTTGTAGTATTTATATACCACCAAATCTCACATCTGACCGTCATGAAGAGTTTGTAGGGGAAGCGGGCAACACCGCCAGTGGGAACCCGCCAACCCAGGTGTGGTTACTAGATGTACACAACGTTTGGCACCATTCGCAGTCGGAATTTAGCGGCGAATGAGCGTGAGGCCGTTGCAACACGAATTTTGTTACGTTTCAGATAATTAGAGGCATATTTTGAAAAAGGATCATGTTTTATAAAATATCCCTGTCATTGAACAATGCCAAAAGTTATTCAGTGATCTAACCTTAATAATTTCTCATTTTTCAGAGCGTTATAGCTTTCATCTACTTTGTCGCACCAGGTCGCCATAACAGTCCTACTTTTCCAGCGGTAGTGGTTATTGTCGTTCACTGTCGATGCAGGTAACACCGCCATGCCGTGGCGGTATTACTAAGGGGTGGCGGTGCTACCTCATTGGATGTCGGGAGCTCATTTTCTTTTATAAAAATTTGAATGGTTTCAGCTATCAGAAAGGAACTCAGAAATACCGAAAAAGCCTAAACCTAAAGCGGGGTAGTGTTTGCCGTCAAAATGAGTGCAGTTCCAATTAGGGTTCTAGATTGGCTGCGCTGTTCTGACATTACCATCTGCGTTTGGCTGTATGCGGAAGTAGGATTTGATTTAAATTTGTTGTCGTTTATTTTTATCGAGAAAGCGTGTTCTGTTTCACACCATCGAATCAGCATGTGAGATCACAATGGCTCTGAAGAAAACATATAAAAAGCACGAGGTGCGCTTGGAGCTCGGAATGACAAACGCTATAAAAGCGGTTGGGGAAAGGGATGTCCATAGAGATGTAATATAGCTAAGTGATACACTATAGTTACAGTAGAGATCTACTATAGCTATAGTAGATCTCTATAGGGATGTCAGAAAAAGCCAGCATACGGTATCAGATCCCGAGAGCCACACTGCTAGATCGACTGAAAACATCGGATCAGGGCAAAATGGAAAACATTGCTCCTCCTAGATTGGGTCCTGGGATAGTAATCCCAAAGAATTCGAGCAGGACCTAGCAGAAAGGCTGGTCCGCTTTCAAAACTTTTCTATGGCGAAAAGCTCGCGTCTAGTCTGTGGCGTACGACTTACGGAAAGGCAGCAGATCAGCCATCCATTCGATCGTGAAACTCGCGGATGCCCGGATGCGGATGCGCCTACAGCAGGATCTCAGATATATATAGCCAGGATTTTGGGAAAGGGGGCCCAAATGTCTGCTGCCCACGCTTAGAGCCTTGCACCAAAAATCTCCTATCGATGATGTACTCCGATCACGCAATTCAACCAGAAAAAATGGAAACCATCTCGCCGCAGAAAATTATGCTCAATAATGCTGACAAGCTCTCCTGCGAAAAGGGCGACGGAAGGGCCTGGAAAAGAAAGGAAGCCGCCGCGCATACATAAGACCAAAAAAAACTGGGCAAAAGGCGCAAGACAAAGTGTCCTACCGAAATAAAAATGAGGAAATTTGCATGTATTGGAAGAAGGTGTTACCGGCCGGAACGAACTCCGGTTACAGGGTGGATCGTGCGGACACAGGACACACGAGGCTTGCAGCGATGGGTCAAGTTCAAAGGGGTTTGTGTGTATTCTTATATGAAGAGAAAGCATTTCGGAACTATATTTCAGAATTTGATTCTGTGCATTTCAGCGCTCTCAACGATCTGCGGTTTTGGTTTTGATTTCTAGTTCGCTAGTGCATGCACATGGATGTTAATTTCCTTCGTTACCATTATATCACTGGCGTAGGAACTTGCGGGAGGCACCGGTGCACGGTAGACTGCCCCCTTTCACATAAATTTTAGCACTAAGTCTATGGCGTTTACTGGAGGAGATGGGTTGAAAAGCCCATTGTGGCCCCTTAAATTCAGACGTTCCGTCATCACTGATTATCATACTGTGTTCTTCAAGTTTTAGGGACATGTGTGATTTTGTGACTTGATTTGTATTATACATGGAAGTTCACTGGATATGAGCTTAGATGTTAAGCCAGTAACATACAGTATACGAGCTTTTCACATTTATTTGTGACAAAAATTTGTATCGCACGAATACCGAAATTCACGTTTTTAGATATGATTGATAATCGTCCTTGGAACCGTCAGCACTACTGTAGGGACTAGAAACTTCAAGATAAACACAAATTTATAGATACTTGCATTCACAAACTGCGAATTTAGAACGCAATAGAAGTGATATGTCACGGGTTAACGCCGACATAATAGAGGGTAACACCGCCACCCATGGCGGTGTTGCCCTCACTTTTAAGACACTAGAAATGCAATACTCACTTTGAAGTCATTTATTTTTAGTTTAAAGATATAAGTCAAATTAGGAAGGCATTCCCTGGTGCCAAATTGATCCCAAAATGAATCGAAAGTAAAGAAATTGTCATTCAACACAAAATATGCTTTGGGAACAGCAAATCCTTATGGTGGCGGGCTTACCCCCACTTCCCTACTAAATTTCGCTGAAAGTTTAAGTAACGCGCAGAGGTATAACCCAACCGCAGTGATAATCATGGGGGACTTTAACGCTGGAAATTGTTTTTTGACAAACACCCTTCTAAAACATTCCCCTATATCGACATTCGAGTGGAAGTTAAAATCCATAGCCGAATCATTATCCCTGTCCCAGCTCATCAAAGATCCAACAAGAATGGAGGGCAGTACACATAACCTGCGTGACCTAATTTTCTTTTCAGACATAAGCCTTGTGGCGGAAAGTGGATTACTCTCCTCATTTTCTACCATAGACCACTTTCCAATCTACTTAGCAATAGAAGGACAAGCTACTAACCCTCGTAGACAGCAAAAAACCATCTGGGACTATTCCAAGCTCGACCCTCAAAGACTAACACATCAACTAATGACAACAAACTGGAATGAAATCCTCGACAACGACACAGACACCGCGACTTCTTTATTCACATCACCCCTGAGCAAGGCCGCAGAAGACTGTATCCCAAGGAAAACTGTACCAGCCATCTCTCGCGATAAAAGTTGGGTAACGGGTGAATTAAAGAAGCTCATCAGGAAACGTAACAGACTGTTCAGAATTGCTGAAACAAAACAAGAAAAACTGGGTAAAGACGAACATAACCATTACGATTGGGACAGATGGAGGCGCTCCAGAAATGAGGTAACTAAACTGACAAGACAATTAAAGAGCGAGAGTATATCTAAAGACGCACGGCTTCTTTTGGAGAAAAGGCACGAACCTCACAAATACCACTCAATATTAAGACGAATGACTGGCCGATCTAAAACTATTGAGATCCGACCTCTTCAAAACGACAATGGGGACTTGGTGATCGACGACAAAGCCAAAGCTGAGCTTCTTAACCAGTACTTTGCGGCCCAAACACAATTACCTAACAGCAACAACCATGATCTCCCTAGCATCAACAGAGAGAACGTACCACCGTTAAATCATGACTAGAATAACTGAAATGGAAGTTTTGAAAACAATAAATGGACTAAACCAGAACAAATCCACAGGTCCAGACGGGATTCCAGTAAGATTTATAAAGCTAATCGCTATTATAATAGCTGAACCTCTCTCGCTGCTCTTTAATAAATCAATTCAAGAAGGACAATTTCCTGAGGTCTGGAAAATAGCAACCCTTAAAGCAATATTCAAAAACAAGGGAAGTACAGCTGATGTTTCAAGTTATAGACCCATTAGCCTATTATGCAGTATATCAAAGATAGTTGAAAAAATCATGTTTCGACGAATATATCAGCATCTTATTGAAAACGACCTACTGACAGAGAGACAAAGTGGCTATAGACCTGGCCACGGGACACACCTTTAACTATTTTACATCACACACAGTCTTTACGAACTACTCGATAACGGCCAAAGCGTGACTATACTCTACTTCGATATATCTCGCTACTTCGAGAAAATCTGGCACAAAGGACTTCTGCATAAATGCGAACATGAATTTGGACTGACAAACATTTTACCCTGGCTACGCTCATATTTAACAGACAGACGAAAAGCGGTCTAAATCAACGAGACCAAATCATCCTTGCTTCCTTTAAACGCGGGCTGTCCGCAGGGATCTGTAACTGGCCCATTACTCGCCTTATTGTACCTAAATGCGCTCTCAGGGAAAACCCAAAACGAAATGTTGTTCTTCGCAGACGACGCATGCTTAATAAGTAGCCACAATCCTGAAAACATCCAAAATATGCAACAATTGCTCCAAAATGACATCACCCAGATTCAAACTTATGGAAACGACTGGCTCATCAAATGCAATGCCTCTTAAAACTATCCAGCAGTCTTTCTCTTATCGGAATGAAAGTGAAGTAACAAATCTCAACTTTGACGCCAACCCAATCCCGGTAGAAAGCAAACACAAACATCTCGGCATAACCCTATCAACCGATCTTAGGTTTCACCACCACGTTAACTATATTGTTCGAAAAGTGATAACGACTCTCAGCCCACTTTATCCTATAGCTTCGTATTTACCCAGAGAAATTCTTACACAAATTTACAAAACCTACGTACTACCCCACTTTGACTATGGAGACGTAATTTACGATGGACTCTTGACAGTGGACGACACCCAACGACTCGAAAGACTTCAGAATAGGGCAGCCAGACTAGTTACCTCGACTTTACCGAGAACGTCCACGGAAAATCTGAGACGAGAGCTAGGATGGTCGTCATTAAAAACAAGACGCGAATTGCACAAAATATGTTTCTGTCATAGACTATACCAAGGGACAACGCCCAATTACATTCGGAGAATTCTACCAGCTACTCGGGATAACACTGTGAATCGGCTGTTGCGAAACGCCCGGAATAGGAACGAAATGCCCTTCAGAACTTCTAATTTCAGCTCCTCATTTCTCCCAAGTACTATCAAATTAATAAACAAGCTTCCAACTCATATAACAGAAATTCAATCACACAAAAGCTTTAAAAAACATATGAACGAACGATACCATCAAAGCGAACCCCCAGAATATTTTTCTTTCGGGAACAAAAAAGAAAACTCTCTCCTGACTCGCTTGAGAGTAGGCATGTCGTATCTAAATGGCCATCTATACAAAATCCAAGGCGTTGAAACTCCCCGCTGCGCTTGCGGATACTACTGCGAGAGCTCCGAACATTTCCTATTGCAGTGCCCAAGGTTTGATTTGCAGAGACAAATTATGATGAACAACATCAGCGATCTTCTGGACGGTCAATTTGAAAATCTCCACCGTAAGTTAAAAACTGACATACTGCTTTGTGGTGGCACTCTCCATCCCCAAATTGGTCGATCGGTGGCTCAGGAGGTCTTTCGGTTTGTAAAAACTAGCCAAAGATTTGATAACTAAACGAGAGTGCAGGACAAAATCATCAAGTGACGGCTGTGATCTACTGGCGATCTACAGGAGGCAGATGCTGCCCCCCTAAGATCTTGAAATCTACCCGGCCGATTTTGAGGTTGTTCTACTGTGAACAACCTTAGATCTACTGATCTAAGGTTGTTACCTTAGACTACTGATCAACCTTAGATCAAACTTGATGTAACAACCTTAGATCTACTGATCTAAGGTTGTTACCCGAGAGGTGCCTCGATTCAAGCGCGCTAGCGCTTTTGCGCCAATTGGGAAAGCAAAGTGTTCTTCACTTGTGTACATGTTGCTCCTGTTGAAATAAACGTATGTATGTATGTATGTAGAGCTCAAAAGTTGAAGTGAGGTAACCTTGGTTGACCTCGCCTGGTGACCTGACCTTTGGTGACCCGGGGAAAAAAATTCAGGGATGGTGTGAAATTGATGGGGGAGAGATAGAGCCCTTAACCGCGGCGCTGCGTTTCGTCGTTTTTCTGCTATCCCGAAAAACCTTAGGGGTGCCATCGATGGCCTCCGGTGGGGTAGGGTTAACCTTATTTCCAACGGGCTCCCGGCTACCCCTATTTCCAACAGGAGGCAGATGCTGCCCCCCTAAGATCTTGAAATCTACCCGACCGATTTTGAAAATTAAAACTGCAACCGATTTCACTCGCGCTGAACTCTATTTTGAAAAAGAAAATGTCAAAGCTTTTAAAAGTGAGGGTAAGGGGTTCAAAATATACAAAATTTCTACCTTTTTTAGATTATCCGTAACTCTTGCCTCTTAGGCTTGATTTTTACGAAACTAGTATGGAATGACAGGGAATTTCTTGGAAATGGTCATAGCTTTCACTTACTGATTGTAGGCAGTACCTGAGTACTGAGAACTGAGTGCAGGCGGTACCTGGGTACTAAGTACTGAGTGCAGGTGGTACCTGGGTACTGAGTACTGATTATAGGCGGTACCTGGGTACTGAGTACTGATTATAGGCGGTACCTGGGTACTGAGTACTGATTATAGGCGGTACCTGGGTACTGATTATAGGCGGTACCTGGGTACTGAGTACTGATTTTAGGCGGTGCCTGGGTACTGAGAACTGAGTGCAGGCGGTACCTGGGTACTGAGTAGTGATTATAGGCGGTACCTGGGTACTGAGAACTGAGTGCAGGCGGTACCTGGGTACTGAGAACTGAGTGCAGGCGGTACCTGGGTACTGAGTACTGATTATAGGCGGTACCTGGGTACTGATTACTGATTATAGGCGGTACCTGGGTGAGTACTGATTATAGGCGGTACCTGGGTATTGAGTACTGATTATAGGCGGTACCTGGGTACTGAGTACTGATTATAGGCGGTACCTGGGTACTGAGTACTGATTATAGGCGATACCTGGGTACTGAGTACTGATTATAGGCGGTACCTGGGTACTGAGTACTGATTATAGGCGGTACCTGGGTACTGAGTACTGATTATAGGCGGTACCTGGGTACTGAGTACTGATTATAGGCGGTACCTGGGTACTGAGTACTGATTATAGGCGGTACCTGGGTACTGAGTACTGATTATAGGCGGTACCTGGGTACTGAGTACTGATTATAGGCGGTACCTGGGTACTGGTACTGATTATAGGCGGTACCTGGGTACTGGGTACTGATTATAGGCGGTACCTGGGTACTGAGAACTGAGTGCAGGCAGTACCGGGGTACTGAGTACTGATTATAGGTGGTACCTGGGTACTGAGAACTGAGTGCAGGCGGTACCTGGGTACTGAGAACTGAGTGTAGGCGGTACCTGGGTACTGAGTACTGATTATAGGCGGTACCTGGGTACTGAGTACTGATTATAGGCGGTACCTGGGTACTGAGTACTGATTATAGGCGGTACCTGGGTACTGAGTACTGATTATAGGCGGTACCTGGGTACTGAGTACTGATTATAGGCGGTACCTGGGTACTGAGTACTGATTATAGGCGGTACCTGGGTACTGAGTACTGATTATAGGCGGTACCTGGGTACTGAGTACTGATTATAGGCGGTACCTGGGTACTGAGAACTGAGTGCAGGCAGTACTGGGGTTCTGAGTACTGATTATAGGCGGTACCTGGGTACTGAGAACTGAGTGCAGGCGGTACCTGGGTACTGAGAACTGAGTGCAGGCGGTACCTGGGTACTGAGTACTGATTATAGGCGGTACCTGGGTACTGAGTACTGATTATAGGCGGTACCTGGGTACTGAGTACTGATTATAGGCGGTACCTGGGTACTGAGTACTGATTATAGGCGGTACCTGGGTACTGGGTACTGATTATAGGCGGTACCTGGGTACTGAATACTGATTTTAGGCGGTGCCTGGGTACTGAGAACTGAGTGCAGGCGGTACCTGGGTACTGAGTACTGAGTGCAGGTGGTACCTGGGTACTGAGTACTGAGTGCAGGTGGTACCTGGGTACTGAGTACTGAGTGCAGGTGGTACCTGGGTACTGAGTACTGAGTGCAGGCGTTACCTGTGTACTGAGTACTGATTATAGGCGGTACCTGGGTACTGAGTACTGAGTGCAGGCGGTACCTGGGTACTGAGTACTGAGTACAGGTGGTACCTGGGTACTGAGTACTGAGTGCAGGCAGTACCTGGGTACTGAGTACTGAGTGCAGGCGGTACCTGGGTACTGAGTACTGATTATAGGCGGTACCTGGGTACTGAGTACTGAGTGCAGGCGGTACCTGGGTACTGAGTACTGAGTGCAGGTGGTACCTGGGTACTGAGTACTGAGAGCAGGTGGTACCTGGTACCGGGACGGTTGTGCTCTCTCTTCCGGCAACATTCAAGGCCACAAAACAGCGTTCAATCCAACTGGCATGACTGTGCACTTTCTAATAAGCGTGCCCATTTAACAGAGCCCTCTGTTCTCTCCGTGTGCTGCAGGGTGAGGCCGGGGAGCCTGGTCAGCGGGGAGAGGAGGGCCCAGCTGGTCTGCCGGGCCTGCGGGGACCTCCCGGCAACCCGGGCCCGGCTGGCAACCAGGGTCCGCCTGGACCGGAGGGCAAGATGGGCGCACCGGGCATCGGCGGCCGTCCGGGAGACAAGGGACCTCCCGGCGACTCGGGCCAGCCCGGAATCGCCGGGCCTCCGGGACTGCAGGTAGGGGGCGACACAAACACCGTGACGCCAACTAATGCCAAGCCGCTGGTGGGGATCCAGTATATTTTTAGGAATTTACTAAATCCCACTCATGCCAGGAGAAACAATGGTTAAATTCTGGATATTTTGGCATCTAAGCAACTGCTCGGGCAGGGGAGGGGTGGCTGAGTGGATAGCGTTTGTAGCTGAGTGGATAGAGTTTGTGTATGTGAAGTGAGTGGTCACGGGTTTAAGTCCGGGCGGAGACTCTGGATAAGTCGATCTGATCCCCCAAATTCATCCATGAGGGTAAAAGCTGGTGACACCGTATACCCTTGGAAGTTGGTGCATCTTTAAACCCAAAAAACTTCTATAACTTCTTGACCGCATTGCACAGAGAAGAGGCTTCATGGAGACTTATACGGGATGTTTCCAAATGAGGAGGCTGCCGTCCACTGGTGTGAATGATATTTAACCCAGAAGTGTGGAGATACAAGATACAACATACAACACAGCCAAGTCAAGTCAATGTCCAAGCTGCCTTTTTGTGTTTGCGCAGGGACCACCGGGCCCAGTTGGCCCTGCCGGACCCACTGGAGAGAGGGAGAGAGAGGAGAGTCGGGCGTCCAGGGTGTGGAAGGTCCTGTGGGAGAACGAGGAAAACAGGGACCGCCCGGCCTACAAGGACCACGCGGAGAGCGTGGCGTGGAAGGTCCCAAGGGAGGCAAGGGACACCGTGGTCTGCTCGGGCTGCAGGGTCTTCCTGGACCTGCCGTGAGTCTTCACCAGTGACACGCAGCCCGGTTAAAGCTGAGACCAGCCTTAACACGCCCCAGTACTGTGTGCCTCCCTACCTCGCTGCGACGGGGGGGTAGGTACTTATTCCCCCACCCCACTAAAATCTCAGCAACCATACTAGGCAGTGAAAAGCGGAAGGTGGCGTTTGAAAGCCCGTCTTTTCTCACCAAACATGCTATACACTATGGCTCAGTCAGCTTACTTTTGAGGTCACGAGAGGCCAAAGTATGAATGAAATTAAGTTGAACAGGCTGATTGAACACATGCAAGTATTTATTTTAGATCCAAATCACATCGAAATTAGAGAAGATTTTTTGTAGACGGCGTTATTGTCAGGTGCAATCATCCTCTCGTTATATCATCTGCTGTGATCTTCGTTTTCAGCTCTTCTCTCTGCGTGGTCCTAGGACCTGATAACGCTGTATGTAGAAATGCCGTATCATATCTATGTAATTTTGATATAAACATAGATAATTGGCATGTGTAACCGACCAGCCTCTTCAACTTCATTTTAATAGCAATGACCTTGCCACAAGCGATCCGAACTATAAAGAGGTCCAAACATGTTTGCATAGGATTATAATGTAAAATTACGTTTCATACCTTACCAGCTTACAGTAGAGCTATAGAAAATGTATAAGCAGTGTCAGAATCTTCTCGTCAAGCCAAATCTAATGATATATCTTACGAATTTGTCAGGTTAAATCCTAGAATTGACGTAAAGTCAAGTTTAGGTCACCATAGGTCATAATGCACATAATTATAACTGCAGTGACAGGTTAACCACGATGACGTCAAGGTAAATGTCCTGACTCCATTCTCTGTGAGGGTGTTGAATGGAAAATCCAGTTTGAAATTCGTATGGAAAATCTCGTTACAAAAAGTTGTTGTTGTTGGTGACCTCACTAGGTAATGTGACATCAGATCGAAAGATAAAGTCTGCTCTTACTGCTGCACCTCTAAACCTTTTTCAAGTTGATCTGGACCAGGGTACTTTAACTACGGGTACAACCAAGTTTTCTACTAAATATAGTCCTCCCATGATGACGTCACCGCCCTTTCCTACTAAGTTTTAGGAGATTCTACTAAGTTTTGGAAGGATCAGCTGGAACATACCAAGTTTGGGCGTATTCGGCAGCAATCTAGTATAAATCGAAGTCAACTTGTTTCACCCATTTGACAGTAACCTTGATTTCAACGGCGAGCAGCGTATTTTACGTAAATCTAATGAAAAAAATAATAACACTTCAAAGAATTTGTTGATAGGGCATGCATTTATTTGATCAACTCAGGCCTACTTAATAGCCGAGAGAAATAAGTTTACCTTCGCTCAAGAGATCACCGGTGTTTATTGTCTTCTGCTGTAGGTACCACCAACAACCAATTAAAGGTCAGAAATCAACAGCCAATCAAAATCGAGATTAGTCATAGTGCAAACAGCTGTTAGTGTTGAACATGTCCTTATTTTGACACGCTCTGGAAAATTGGTAAAAATGATATTCTTCACTGGAGTTTTTGCAAAAGCGTCTGATGGTTTCACAAATGAAATCTTTTAGCTTTCTGTTCAACCATATAAGTTTTGTTGATAAAGTTCTAAAATTAGTTATTTAGAGCTTCGAAAAAGTGCAATTTCACCAATGCCCTGCATAGTAACTGTTGTGCCTCTCCAGCCATGATGACGTAATGCTGCCAAACAAGTTGAACGGGGTCTGATCTGGACAGGAAGCCTGACATGATATGATCTAAAGTTTTGCCCGAAGTTGCAAAAAGAGCAGGTAGCAGGTAGGCGATAAGGCGGCTTAGTGGGTAGCACCATTGTCTTTTAAGCCACTGGTCCCGGGTTCAAGTCCCGGTGGAGCCTCTGAATAAGTTGATTTGATCCCCAAAATCTTTTCCAAAAGGGTGAGAGCAGCGCGTGTTAGCAGTTGGAGATATCGCTATGGTCTTAGCATCTTGCACCATCGCTGACGGGGAGTCTTTCTTATGTTTGGGTAATTGGCTTACAACTAACTGTGCCCCTCTTCCTCATCCACAGCGATCGCTTGTTTCCTCGTTTGAAGCAGTGTTTTTCTGGCAATAGTTCGCGTATCGAAAAAGCTTCCGACGTGCTAATTGTTATAAAGAAGATTGACGGGCGTTGTTGCTCGACAGGGACCTACAGGAGAGAAGGGTCCTATGGGCCCTCAGGGCCCGGCAGGTGCGCCTGGTGAGCCCGGCATGAAGGGACCGGCCGGCATGGACGGCATGCCGGGCCCGCAGGGCATGGACGGAGTGATGGGGCCGCGTGGTCCGGCCGGCGACACTGGCCGGCCGGGCCAGGCCGGAGCGCCGGGCCCCGCCGGACCACCCGGTCCGCCCGGCGAGTCCATCGGCTTCGACGTCGCCGCTCTGCAGGCCTTCATGCAGCCAGGACCGGACAAGGTGGGCTCCAGTGTAGACTGCAGGGCGCCGCACGGCCACACCACCCTCTGGCCTGTGCTGCAGTGTTGCAGACGGTGGCTGCAACACTGCAGCCACCGCCGCCAATGGCTCAATAGCCATTGGCGGCGGTACGAAGGTAGGCTACGGGGTACCGCGCCTCCTTGGGCAGGCCATTGGACACCGCCACCCTCTCAAAGGGAATAAACCACTTTGTCGAAATTCTACAAAGGAAAATTTATGGACCAAATAGGTCTGGAAATGAGGAAAACACCTTTTGTTTCCACCTCTAATCGCTCCAAATAAAGAGATCGCCTCTTGTCTCACTACGATGGGTTGAGCCAAGAGCCGCATGTAGTCACGAATCTGGCAGCTGGCGGTGGCGACATGTCAGGTTGCCTGTCCGTGTCATTTTTTAACATTTATTACGTGGCATGGGCTGCCAGATGTGAATTGATTCTCTCATGGTCTGAAATAAGGTAGTAAGCGCCCCCCCCCCACCACTTTGAAGTTTGAAGCTTTCGGAAACTTTATACGGAGTGCTTGCGGTGAAATTAAATATGCCACTTGTGGTTTATCGACACAATCTTCAAAATTGTTATTTCAGACCAAAACCCATAATACAAGTGGGAGGCTTCCTTTAAATAGTGGAAGATAGCAGTGGAACAGCAGAGCAGACCCAAAGAATTTGGCAGTGGAACCAACCTGCTGATTTTCTTCATATGTAGTATGTTTTACTAGGGATGGACGGTGCTACCAATTTTTAAACGGCTGCCGCTACTTCCGTTATAGCTGTACCTAACGCCTCCCGCTACTTCCTTTGTTAGTTAGTTAAGGGCTTTTTATAAGGCATTCTGTGCAAATCACCTTTGCACGCCTCTAAAGTTATTTCCTTTGTACTTCCTTTATATATATATATATATATATATATATATATATATATATATATATATATATATATATATATATATATACATTACTAAAAACACTGGTTTGCTCATACTCAAACGTATCGGTTTATTTTAAACCTTCGTCAGTGAGATTATGTCGCAATCGTTCGTAAAACTCAAACAAGAACAGACAGCAGGCATGGCAGACATTTTGAAAATTAACCAAGTTTTACAGCGTGAAATAACCAACAGTACCGCCCCCACAAAAAGAAACACAAAAATATACAATGGCAAAAGGTCATAATCAGGATTAATTTATGAATGAGACTATTGAACTACATACTAACAGACGAGAGTAACGAATAGGGCCTTGCATCAAAGTAAAAATCACACTAACCACCAACACAGTAATGCCACCAACCCTCTACAACCCTCCAACTAGTCAACCCATCCCAACATATGTTACCCATACCGCTTGTTTATCCCTCCCGGTGTTTGAAGCGTCCGCATCAAACCTATCCATCTTTTTCCCTCTCCCTACGATGAAATTGTGTATTTCCCCACACCCTTTCTAGACCCACTACCCTCATGTCATCTATTGTGTGTCCCTGTGACGAGAAATGTGTCCTTACCGGGAGCTCAGTCGGAGGGTTAGACGCCCTTACCGATGACAGGTGGTTCTGAACCCTGGTATACACCTTATCCCCTGTCTCTCCTACATAGCATACCTTGTCACACTTCCGGCACCAAATTCCGTAGACCACATTGTAGCTCCTGCACCCAATTGATTTATCATACCACATCGAACCCCCCGTTTCCCTGTATCACCCCCTCGCCCTGGTACCATCTTTTGCAAATCACACAATATTTCCCACAGTCCTCCCTTTCCTGAAATCTTCCCCCATCGCTCGTGCTGTCTTCTGGTGCACTAATATATCCCTCAAATTACGGCCCCTCTTATATGCTATCAGGGGATCCCGAGGGAAGACCTGTAGTAGGTGTGACGAGCGTTCTATAACGTGTCGTTTTTCCCTCAGAATCCTCCTGATGTCTGGTAGCCATCTAGAATAAGTGACTGCCATGGGCACAGCATTCCTGCAGGCTTTGGATTTTTCACAATTAGGTTTCAAAAGATGCTTTCTGTCCATTTTATCTACCTTGCTTAGTTCTCTCTCTACTAGCGATGGTGGGTAATCTCTTTTCAATAGCCGAGCCTTCAACCTATCCCTATTATAAATGTAATCAACATCCCTTGAACAAATTCTCTTCATTCTAATCGCAAGACCAAGAGGGATTGCCCTTTTCGTGTGTGATGGGTGGTCTGACTGGTAATGCAGATAGTTTTTCGAATCAGTGGGTTTAGTAAAGAGGTTTGTGCTTAAAAGTCCCGAAGAATCTAGCTTGACTAAGACATCCAAAAACTCAATTTGATCCGTGGACATACGGAGATCAACCTGTATGTTCGGATGGATCCTGTTCGCACGACTGTGAAAGCTTCTTAGCTCCGCTTCTCCATGTAGCTATATACCCCATATGTCGTCAATAAACCTTAGGAAGACCAGAGGCTTTACCCCAGAGCCATCAAGGAGAGTGTTTTCCCACGCTCCCATATATGTACACGCGTAGTTGCGCCCTAGCCTGGACCCAATGGCTGTGCCATCCCTTTGCGTAAAGTTGTTTTCCGGACCAAAACTGAAATTATTATTGTCCAGTACCAGTTGTATCATCTTAATCACCTCTTCTGATGGAATCGACGTATCTTGCCTTTGTTCAAGGGCCTGCCGACATGCTTGAATTCCCTCCTCACGTGGAACACTGGGGTACAGTTTTGCTACATCCATGCAAAACAGTAGGGGTGCGTGACCACCCTTGTCTGTAACCGGCTGTGGTATCTGGTCTAGCTTCACCAGGAAGTCCCTGGTGTCTCTTATAAAGGTGGTCTGGCTTTCGACATGAGTCCGCAGCTCTCTCTCTCTGCTACCTCAGCTACCTTTTCTGTGGCATGCCCCCTCCCACTTATGATCGTTCTCAATGGGGCTCCACCCTTGTGTAACTTTGGGTTCCCTTGCAGCTGCCCTGGTCTGGCGCGTGGCGGGTTCATGTACCTTCTCTGGTGTGGTCCTATGTAACCCCTGCTGTGGAGCCTCGAAACCAATTTTTGCACCTTTGAGTGCACCTCCGATGTTGTGTCCCTTTCTGTTTTTAAGTAGATGTTCCCGTTGCTCATTTCCTCTATCAGTTTGCTAACGTAATCAGCTTTGTTCAGGACTGCTATTGTGGAGCCCTTATCTACCCGCCGGATGATAATACTATCATCCCTAACCAAATCCAGAAGCGCCTGTTCCTCCTCAAACGGAAGGTTACCCTGACCCTACTTTCTCAGGCCCCGTACAATACTGGTGGTGACCTCTTTAAGATATAAATCCAACCATGGGTCTCTGCCCTTAGGAGGGGTCCAGGATGAAGACTTATACAAGCTGTCGTCTCCTCTATCATACCGGTGCCCCAGGCCATTCCCCTGCTCCTGCTGTCCCGCCCAGTATTCCCGCAGCCGCATTAGCCTCTCCTATTCTTTTAATTCAGCCACCAGCTGTGCGACCGGTTGTTTCCTGGATGGGACAAAAGTGAGACCGCGCTTTAATACCGCCACCTGTGCTGTTGTCAGCTGCTTATTTGATAGGTTTTTTACTTCTACAATCTCGGCCCGATTGATTTCCGTCCCCGCCGAACCTGATACACCCCCACCCACCCGTCCTTGCGCTTGCGATGGGACACCCCTCAGCCGTTCTAATTTCCTGCTCTTTTTTGTTTCTAACTCCCTCCTAGTAGCTTCCCTGTCCTTAACAACAAGTGCTCGTGCCTTTGCTCTCTATCACCCTCTGCCCCTGTTGTATCTATGCACTGCATCAACGTATCAAGCTCAGATTGCAGCGCTGACACCCTGTCACTGGCCAAACGATTACACACTGAAACCAACTTCTTTGACGCTCCCTGTAGAATGTCGTCTATCTCCGTTGACTCACCAAATTGGCACCTCCACGACAGCCGGAATCCTTTGGGTACTAAGTCTTGCTTTGCACATACCTCCAGAAATTCCTTATGCAAGATCATCCGCTCCAGTTTGGTTGCCGTGCGTCTAAGCCTACTCAGCGGCAGACCGGCTCCAGGCCCGCCGTGGTTGACTGAGGTTTGAGTGGTGTCCAGGTTTACAGTTTCACTGGCATCGCAAGGAGGGGTTTTGATTTCCCGTTCTTCCTTAGTGAAGGTAGCCTCTGCATCCTCCTGCTCAACCACATCGCTCGCCTTTTTACTGTCCGGAGCTATCCATAACTTTGCACCATGATTAACTCCAAGACTGGTTGTCCGGACGTTCATCAGGTAAGCGGAGATGCAAAGGTGAGGGTTGGGGCCCATTGGAATCATCTAAGGACTGCTCAAACTGCCGCGTGTAGTCGGTTCTCCTTACATCAGTGATCACAAGTCTGTAATCGGCGAACTCGATGCTCAGGGCTGGCTCAAATAGTCTGGACTTGGTAGCGTGTGTATGGAAACCACGATACGGACAACCTCTCAATATATCCATGCCCCCGGTGGTAATGCGGAACCAGTTACTTGTGTTGTATTGCGGTGCACATACGACAGCAACTGCTTCCGGAAGAAGTGTTTGGTAGCCATACTGAGTGTGCAGGTCCACGCTACTTAAAAAGGCAGTTTGCGTGGGGTGGGTGTGAATCCACCCTATAATGAATAAAACTATATGTAATAATGAATAAAACTATATGTATGTATAAACATAGTTTTATTCATTACGTTTCCAACAGCATTAAGCGACTAATCACAGAACTGGAAAAAAACAGGCGATAACAGCATCATATGCTCGGGCATTTAACCATCAATGTTTGATTGAAAACCTGTTGCCAAAGTATACATATATATATATATATATATATATATATATATATGTTACAATTAGTATGCAAAATCCCTTAGTTTGCAAACTCCCGGACCAGTCAGTGAGTTTGCAAACTTACTAGGTAGTTTGCAGTGTGTGTGTGTGTGTGTGTGTGTGTGTGTGTGTGTGTGTGTGTGTGTGTGTGTGTGTGTGTGTGTGTGTGTGTGTGTGTGTGTGTGTGTGTGTGTGTGTGTGTGGGTGGGTGGGTGGGTGGGTGGGTGTGTTGATGCCGGGGCAGTCCTACTCGGAATGGAGAGTGGTACCTGTAGAATGGGGTTTGACTGAGAGAGCTATGTGGATAGAGCAGACCGAGAAGCGAAGGAAGTTTATAATGAAGCGCTGTCGACCTCAGCCTGCCCGCGCGGTCCCGTGACCATCGTTCATCATGACAATGTGATGTAGGCTGGCCAACGCTGACGCCACGTTGGCTACATCACTCTTTCTACCTAACTTTTTCTTTCTCTACATGTGTCTCTTTGTGCAAAGTGCAACCTGTGCGCCAAGCAGGACTTTGTTATTGCCCATTATAAATGCGTACCACTTGCTTTTGCTTCACTTGCTTTTGTTTCAAACATGAGATATATTTTGATATACCTAAAAATGCAGCAGAAATCGATAATTGGCCGTTTGGATCTCATTAAAAATTATTTTAGATAAGAACGCTTCATCTGTACTCCTATTGATTTGTGAAAGGAAGAAGTTTATGGTGGTAGGAAACTCTGCCCAACCGTTCGCCGATTTCACGTCACGCTGATGGGAGTTTCCATTTTACCTCCAACAAACGCAAATTAGATAAGACATTGTTAGGCTTGATAGTGATTTTTAAGGAAGAAAAAGGGCAAAATATATTTTTTCCAATAAATATTTCACCTAAAATAATTTCAGGCACGAATTGCACCAAGGCGCCATATTCCCTTTAACTTGCCATTTTGCTAATTTTACCATCACATTTCCAAAAACTATATCATGAAATGATTGGGACCAGACACTCTCGCCCATGTAACGCTTGGTAACGCTATGACTTACTCCCCATTCCCCTATGCGTTCCGCTATTGACGGACGACTCCCTAGCTATGTTTAGAAAAATAATGACAAATCTGTCAGGACCTTGATTGCGTGGGCATGGTTTTTGTGGTTAGAGGACCGGAGGATTTACGCTTTGTTGAAGTGATACATTGTGAACTGGTGCCTTCAGAGTTTCTGCCGAACCGTGTTGAATGCTCATGATGGCTTTGCTACTTTCGAGATGGCTAGAAGGCCCATCGCGTGTGTTATGGTTTTCTTTTAGGTGCCTTTCACTTCAGCACTCAAAGTGTAGTGGATCGGTTGCCACAGAATTAGCGGCCCTAAGTGTTCCGACGTCGCCTAGACATTAAGTAGGGAAGCTTTTTAGTTTTACGCATTCGCCTCTGTAACTTAGCTAATATTCTATGGGTTCTTAATGTTTATTTTTGCTTTGGTTTTCTGTTGAATTAATCCTGAAACAGTATAACCAGTTGTTTCTCGATTCTGATTATTTCCTTGTAATTCCTGAAAATGATAGCTAAAAAATGACTTACGATAGGTTGAAGACGCACCTAGTCAGGTGTGTATGACACGTGTAACATGAATACTCACTGAAATACAACCTGAAAACCTGAAAAAATCTGTCAGGACCATGGTGACTATTTCTACCTGCTGTCAGGCGTGACCAGTTTTGCCTGTCAGGCGTGACCAGTTTTGCCTGTCAGGCGTGACCAGTTTTGTCTGTCAGGCGTGACCAGTTTTGTCCGTGGTCGAGCAGGGTCCGGACCCACAGTACGGCTCCGACCAGCCGGCGCGTACTTTCGGCAAGGAGCTAACAGACGAGGACCGGCGCGCTATCCTGGAGCAGGCTTATAGCCAGCTGCAGACTCGGCTGAAACAGCTGGCGCAGCCGGACGGCTCACCGGAGTCTCCGGCTCGCACCTGCCGCGACCTCGCCGCCGCCTACCCCGACAAACCCAATGGTCAGTGGTCGCACGCCCCAACAAACCCAATGGTCAGTGGTCCCACGCCCCGATAAACCCAATGGTCAGTGGTCGCACGCCCCGACAAACCCAATGGTCAGTGGTCGCACGCCCCGACAAACCCAAAGGTCATGGTCGCACGCCCCGACAAACCCAATGGTCAGTGGTCGCACACCCCGAAAAACCCAATGTGGCCTAGACGTGCTTGTGGGCTTGACTGAGATTACGTTTCTTAGTGTGGGATTGATTATTTGTGCTTAAGTGTGCGCGGACCTTCGCGTTCATATACCGCCCTCATCCCCCAAGGCCAAGGCCTTCAATTACCTCTTCCTGAATTAATTTACATAGTCTGTTCCAAGTGGTCAAGTCTGAAGTAAGACAAGGACTCAATTAAGAGGAAATTACCCCCACTTTCCCGTCATCATCATCATCATCGGGCAAACATACCCTCACATGGATTTAACAGCCATGACCGTGACATTTATGACCCTTAGCAATTCGAGGATCTAACTGATCATATCAGCATTCCTACCTATAAAATCAATCAACTCCAGTTCTTGCTCTCGAGGGCCAAAGTACCTGTCTCTTTCTAAGTCATAGTAGGGCACGACACCAGTGCGTGGCGGACTGAGAGCGGTTCTAGGAAGCGTCGGCAGAGTGGTCTCGCCTTCCCGCAAAGAAGGTATCGGTGCGTCGCCAGGGTCTGACCAGTGCGTAGCCGACAGAGCGCTACCTCCTCGCGCCGGCATAGCCACGATAAACAGGGCCACTCACCAATCTTTGCCTTTATCTCTAGCAATTTTTGTGGGTATGCGTCTTTCACCAGCGCTGCTAGGAGCTCCGGAGATGCAACGAAAGATGGGGAAATAGGTCTCGGCCCGGGATCGGAGCCTGCGTGACAAGGGGCAACATGAAGCACGCTTTGCAGCTGCGTCCGCTTTCTTGTTTCCTTCTATTCCAACATGACTGGACACCCAGCGTAAAGTAACATTCTTACCATCTCTTGCCAGACAGGCTAACCGTAGTTGTATTTTCTGAACCAATTTGTACTTAGGGTTAAAACTCTTTAAGGCCTGGGTGCTAATCAAGGAGTAGGAAAATATAATAAAATATATTTGGTCAGAAATATCATAGAAACACAGAGCTTTCTCTGTAGCAGTCAGTTCTGATGTGAAAGCAAAGCAAGAGTTGGAAGTGAAAATGTCCGAGAAGTTGTGTGCACAACGAATGAACAACCTAAACCAGCGTCCGTCTTTGACCCATCTGTATACAACATCACATGTCGATGATATTGTGAAATGTGTTCCAGAATTAGAGCCTTCAGTTCTTGGGGACTCGTGTCAGATTTAGTACTGGGCGAGAGTAGTGTCGGTTGTTGGTGTGAGCAATTCCCTGGGAGGAACCTCCGATGGTTCGATGCGAGCAATGATTCGCCTTGTTACTTCACATTCCACGGCCAAGTCCCTGGCTTTGACACCTAATGGGAGGCCTTTACTTACGCCGTCAAAAAGGCGGATCAGTTGGCGCGAGAAGACAGCACTATACGTCGGGTGGTTCGGAAACTGCGCTAATTTTAGACATATCTCTGTCCAAGAAACCGTCGCCGCATGGCTAACGGCAGTTCATTCGCTTCCACGAGCAGGCTAGATATCGGAGTGGTGCGGAACGCACCTGTGCAAATTCGAATGGCTTGTGGTGGATCGTGTTGAGGCAACACTTTAAGGGTTCGTTACTGAGTCATAAACAAATCTGACGTAGTCATCTTGGACCTGATAAGACCCCTCTAGAGGGTGAGTAGGGTATTCCGATCAGCCTCATATGATGTGCGAGAAATGCATTTAAGACAACTCTGGGACTTGAAACACCTATCTCGCAGGCTGTGTAAGTATATTCGGAAAGTTAAACGTTTGTCAAATATAATACCAAGAAGCTTAGCTAGTGCCCAGAATGGAACGGGTCAACCTTTCAATTTTATGTTCTCTTCCGGAAAAATGAACGCCTGCCGTTTTAGAAGTGGAGCATCGAAGATCATTTTGGGGAGACCATCGATCCAAGCTGTTTACAGCAAAATGAAGCTGGTGAGAGAGTGAGGGCGAAGCAGACGCCGTTGTTCAGATTACGATATCATCCACGAACAGAGAGCAGTTTATCGTCAGATGTATAGCGGCAGTAGCATCGTTGATATCTACAGCAAAGAGGCCCAATACTGAGGACGTTGCCCTGAGACGTTGCCCTGGACAGATGCCACGAACTCTGGCTCTGAATGTTAACCCAGTCAAGAAGTTCTTAATGACAAAATCCCATCTGGCAGCGAGTCCCATTCTGAAAGGTCTTTAAAACAACGCCGTGCCGCCATACAGTGTCATACGCTGCAACTACGTCGAAAAATACAGCACCGACATGACGTCTTTCCTTGAAAACGCAGCGAATAGAGGTGTCCATGGAGACCAGAAGATGAAAGGTACTTCTCCCTTTGCGGAAACCACACTGGTCATTATTTAAAGTACCAGGTCTTTCTAGAAACCACGTAAACTGAAATTGAATAATCTTTTCAAACAGCCTGCACAGGCAGGCAGACAGAGAGATGGCACAAAAATAAGTCAGGTCGGATCCCTCTTTGCTCGGCTTCAAAAACAGCACTATGATGGCGTTTCGCCATTAGGTGGGAAATTCACCACTTTCACACATGGAGTTGAATGATGTCAACAGGGCATCCAGCGCACTCTGAAGAAATTTCAACATATCATTACGGATAAGGTCTGGTGCCTCCGCTAAACTCTGGAGGTTCCCTATCGCTGACATGATTTCTATAAGGGAACAAATTTGATGTATGTAAGATTTACTTGACTTGAAGTCAACTATTCCCTTTTTGGGCAAGACTGTATGTCACATGAACTGCGGATCCTCTCTTCTGTACTTGCAGCGCCCGGAAAATCCATTTTCAAGAGCATTCGTCACCTCATCTGGGTCAGGACTTTTTCTGCCTCCAATGCTTAGCACGGGAAGAGGGATTGAAATAGGCCTGCCTTCTATGCGTCTTATTTGTGAGAACACCTGTGTGAATGGACTCGTTTTGTTCAGCCTCTTAACATAATCACGTCATGTCTTTCTCTTCGCTAGACGGATGGTGTTAACATAATCACATCATGTCTTTCTCTTTGCTAGACGGATGGTTGTTAACATAAACACGTCATGTCTTTCTCTTTGCCAGACGGATGGAGTTAACATAATCACGTCATGTCGTTCTCTTTGCTAGACGGATGGTGGATCGGCGAGCCGCCTTAATTCACCTCATCATCATATTTGGGGCTTTAGGGCGCCCCTACGGCATAGGTCATACGCCCGAGTTCGCCTTAGCTCAATCAAGTGGGATTGTGTAGAGTTTCGCTTAAATCGCCTGTAAGCCCTCCGGCTTGAACGGATCGCATTACGGCACTCGTTGTCCACCACGGTGCCGGAGGGCGGCGAGGTTTGCCAGACGTTCGGGGATGGACGCGTCGACAGCTTCTAAAAGAAGTGTTGACAACTGTTCAATTATGAGTAGGGACGGAGGATTCCTTTTTCGAGCGGGTGTGCAAGATTTCCGGGAGAGGGTGCCTTCCTCCCAGGGGGGCGCCTTCATCCCCAGGGGAGGCCTTCGGCTCCCAAGGGGCACCCTCCTAGGGGGTGACCCAAAGGTGCGCCGATGACGGGCGACTTTTGCCAAGGGGGCGCCTTTTGCTGCCTTGGGGGTGCCTTTTCTTACCAGGGTCGCCCATGGTATCCAGGCCCAGGGGCGCCGTTATTCTTCTGAGAAGGGGCGCCTTTTGCTGTCCAGGGGGCGCCCATGCTATCCAAGGGCATCTATGCTGTCCAGAGGGGACACTTTTGCTCTTCGGGGGGCGCCTTTTGCTGTCCAGGAAGCGCCTCTGCTGTCCAGGGGGCGCCTTTGCTATCCAAAGGCATCTATGGATGAGGGGCGCTATTTAATTAAACGGGTGCCTATTCAATCTAGAGGCAGCTTTTCCCTGGGGGAAGGACGCGTTTTGCTGTCCAAGGTGTGCCTGTGCTAACCAGGGGGCGCCTATACTATCGAGGGGCGCCTTTACTCTTCTTAAGGGAGCGACTTTTGCTATCCAGAGAGCGCCATTCCTCTGGATGGGGGGTTCCCTTCCAGCCAAAGGGCCCCTATGCAATCCAGGAACAACTTTTCTCTGAGGGGGAGGGCGCCTATGCTAACTACGGGGCGTCTATACTATCCAGGGGCGCCGTTACTCTTCTAAGGGGGCATCTTTTGCTGTCCAGGGGGCGCCTATGCTATCCAAAGAGGCGCCTATTTGCTCTCCATGGGGTGCTCTTTATGTCAGAGTTGCCACTTATATGCGAAAGTGTCTTTATTTTACACATAGGGCCTGCCTCTTCAGGTAGGCGGTGTTTAGGTTAGGCCTGATTTTCTCTTCATCGGGCGGGGGCGCTGGCCAAGTCTGGGGGATGCGCCGCCCAAATCCCGGGAGGGGGTGGGGTGCCTCTCCGGACCAAGCCAAAACCGGGTGTGCGAAAGGTATTTTTGAACACCCTCAGTTTCTCCACTGTAAAATCGCATTTATTTGGGGGTGGACTAAAAATCTGAGTTAGTTATGAGCTAACACTAGTCAGTCACCCAATGGCTGACTGAGGAGTCCCCTCCACCAGAGCTCCTACTATCAGGAGCTAGAGTCAAATCTGGGCTGCCTCCCAATGATCTAGATCTACCGCCCTCGAGTCGGACAGCAGTCTCTGTTTCCTCTGGGTTCGCACCGCTCGGAGAGACAGTGCTGGAGAGGCCATGCTTTCCCTGCCGGGGTCGGACTGCCTTAGCTGTTGTAGAACCTGGTTCAGCTGGTTCAGCTGCGGTCGAGGCCCCGATTGGGGTACCTGCCTGGGAAGTGAAGGGAGAGGAGGTGGCTCATGCCTGGCTTTGCTGCCTCTATTCTCCTGCGTTGAGCCCTGATGGTGCGTTCTTTCCGGACTTTAGTGATTATGGGGGTTTCTTCAGTGTTATTGGGCCACTCACTTTGGGAGGACTGTCACGATGACGCATCGGTTTGTATTCCTTCTCCACCCCGGGCTATCCCTTTTGCACCTATCACGGGCTGCACCCACTTAGGTGCAGCCTGCTCCACATCACTAGGGGCCCCTGGGGCCGCAGAGGTGACCCCGGCAACAACCTCGGAGACCAAGCCGGCTGTCACCGACTGGATGTCTGAGACGCGTGTTTGGCTGGGGAACTCCGACGGCTCCAGTGGTGCGAGAGGAGCACTGGTGTCTCTGTCTCCTCCATCGATGGTGCGCCAGTTCCTAAGGGACTATTCTCAACGGAGTTAGCAGCAGCTATGACGGTGGCTGGCGAGGTAGGTGAAGCTGCTGGAGGTAATGATGTGGGCACTGGGCCTGATGACCGTTCAAACAGCGTGGTTGTAGCACATGGCTCACCACAATCAGCTTGATTTTCGCTCTCAGCGGCTGGGAGCAACTGCAGCAGCATTCGCAAGAGGTCACGAACCGTCATATCTAGGAGGTCTCTAAGCCTTGATATCTAGGCTGATTCGGTTCGGGCCTGCAGCCATAGGAGGCACGTTCTCTCAAAGTCCTGGATGTTAAACGACGCCAATCGAAGCAACTGGTGCTTACGCTTTTGGGTGTGAGGAAGCAGCCTTATCCTTGCTTGAAACAGACGGATTGATCTCATCGCATAGCCTCTTGGCTTCGGGAAATGATACCCCACGTTTCACTTTTATGGATGTTATTTATATTTCTTTCAGGTAGACTTAACATTGTCGGCTCCATGATGCATGGCTTTCTTTTCAGTTTGCGCATTTATCAGTTGTCTGGCACTCTCCGCTGAGCTCTCGTTCCGCACACCGTCCACATCGCGCGGCAGCTCGACAGGATTTCGCTCCATGCCCAAACCGATGACATCGGAAGCATCTGAGAGGATCAGGAACAAAGATTCTAACGGGGACGATACCCGACAAAGATACCCGACGGACAGATACCCGACAAAGATGCAATCCGGGATTGTTACAGGATCAAGCGACAGAACTAATACATCGGTAATCCCACTCTACGCCCCTGACTCACGCCCTCACTCGCCAACCTGTCAGCAATCTCCTCCTCGCTAACACCACGCAGCTGGTGACAAATGTCCTGGAATCGAGGCCGAATTTTGTGGGGCTGTGTCCCAGCTGCCACTCTCCTCTCCACTGGAATCCAGGCCGAATTTTGTGGGGCTGTGTCCCAGCTGCCACTCTCCTCTCCACTGGAATCGAGGCCGAATTTTGTGGGGCTGTGTCCCAGCTGCCACTCTCCTCTCCACTGGAATCGAGGCCGAATTTTGTGGGGCTGTGTCCCAGCTGCCACTCTCCTCTCCACCTTCCTATCCCCTTCTCTGCCCCAGAAGGTGGGATGGGTACATGACAGCGCCAAACAAGCCACATCCTCTCTTTCAAATCCAACGATTAGAGAACCATCCCTCCGCTGCTCGGAACGTGTTGCTGGTCCCCAGCTCTCGACTGTATTTTTGCGCTGGAACGGTGTCAGCTCTGACATATATTTGCCACGGAAGATGATACTACAACTCGATGTACTTGTTTCGTCGACTACTGGAGCTGTTTCTACGCGTCTAGGCTACTTGCGGAGGCTTCGGACGGTTCACCCCCGGCTGGATCATGATATTAAGACCAAGGGGGTAGTGTTAGCCCCCGCTGCAATAAGCTCCGAGCAGTGGGAGCCTTAGCCCCCCCGACCCATCTACCCGTCGTCGGAGCATAAGCCAGAGCCCAGAAAGAAGAAGTCTGGCTTATAGGGGTTGCAATGGGACAGGTGACATTGACCTCTTCTGTACCGCAGGTAAGATAATAGGACAGGTGACATTGACCTCTTCTGTACCGCAGGTAAGATAATAGGACAGGTGACATTGACCTCTTCTGTACCGCAGGTAAGATAATAGGACAGGTGACATCGACCTCTGCTGTACCGCAGGTAAGATAATAGGACAGGTGACATTGACCTCTGCACTGCCGCAGGTAAGATAATAGGACAGGTGACATTGACCTCTGCACTGCCGCAGGTAACTACTGGATCGACCCTAACTCCAGCGACAAGAAGGACGCCATCCTGGTTTACTGCGACATCGAGAAGCGGATGACGTGTCTGACGCCGGAGCCGAGCTCGCTTCCAGAGATGGCAGCGGCACAGCGCAGTCAGCAACACCAGTGGCTCTCCGAGGACATCCCCGGAGGCAATGAGGTCAGCACCCTCAGCTTCGGACTCAGTCACGGGCGGCTGACTCAGTCAGACTCAGTCACGGGCGGCTGACTCAGTCAGACTCAGTCACGGGCGGCTGACTCAGTCAGACTCAGTCACGGGCGGCTGACTCAGTCACGGCCACCAGGGGACAGTGGACAGTCAGGACAACAGTACGGGTGGCGACCAGTCACGGGCGGCGACAGTCAGGGCGGCACAGCCAGACTCAGTCACGGGCGGCACTCAGTCGGACTCAGTCACGGGCGGCTGACCAGTCAGACTCAGTCACGGCGGCAGACCAGTCACGGGCGTAGACTCAGTCACGGGCGGCTGACTCAGTCAGACTCAGTCACGGGCGGCGACAGTCGACTCAGTCATGGGCGGCAACTCAGAGACAGTCACGGGCGGCACAGTCGGACAGTCAGGCGGCGAAGTCAGAAGTCACGGCGGCAAGTCGGACTCAGTCACGGCGGCACCACAACAGTCACGGGCGGCAGACCAGTCACGGGCGGTAGACAGTCACGGGCGGCCCAGTCAGACCAGTCACGGGCGTCGACAGTCGGACTCAGTCACGGGCGGCACTCAGTCAGACTCAGCAGGGCGGCTGACTCAGTCGGACTCAGTCACGGGCGGCTGACTCAGTCGGACTCAGTCACGGGCGGCTGACTCAGTCACGGGCGGCTGACAACTTTAGCCTGACTTTCACTGCCACAAAACCATCTGCTTCGATAATCGACACGACGATCACGCCATGCCGGGCACAATGGCGTTATAATCACCTCGGGTAACCGCCCCCTCGGACTTTTCTCGGATGACTGGAAAACGACAACGCCCAGCTTCGCCATACTTGGCATGCAATTGTCTCAAAACTTGTACATTTTCCGCAAATTTTTTGGTCGAGTTTAGTTCAGGTCAGGTTAACAGTGCAGGTAAAATGGCTGCGCCTAAAAAAGTTTAGATGGCATAGGTACGAAGAAAGTCGATATATCTATCTGAAATTAGGCTCACATGATGGCCTCATCGGTTACTACAATACATGTTTCGGTTTTTATATCGATGACCAGAGGTCAGGTACTAGCCATGGCGCCTTCAATGGCAATGAGTGGGTAACATTATTTAAAGTCAATAATTTAGCCATGAATGAAGATACACCATTTGTTTTAACATCTTTGGGTGTATTTCATCCGCGCAGTTCTAATGAATCGCCTTATGAGTGATTTTGCCTTGACCTGACACTAGGTTAGGTGAAATATAATATTTGACCTTGGAAAATTGATGCTATATATCATTCGACGTGGCTTACTGAGATGATTCGAAAGGCTTTGCTATAGCTTCTATACTTCAGATTTTATGACTAAAACAACTATAGGTCTATTAAATCCCATTGATAGTCCCTATGGTGACATATTTTGGCCCGTGATAACATTGGATTTGACCTTAACAAAGGTTTATAGAACAATTGATTTACAGGTTACGTGAGGATACCTAAACCGTTGCTCGGTAAGCAGTCTGGTTTCAACACCTTAGAGCGGGGGTGTACCTGTCCTCCCGTAAACGCAAATGTGGCTTGGGCCTCTGACAATGCGTGTGCTAACTCTGTCGTAGTCACAATCGGTGCCTGACGGCGCAGTGGTGGTGACCTGCGGGTGTGCTGTAAGTCTGCCTGACGGCGCAGTGGTGGTGGCCTGCGGGTGTTCTGTTAGTCTGCCTGACGGCGCAGTGGTGGTGACCTGCGGGTATGCTGTAAGTCTGCCTGACGGCGCAGTGGTGGTGATCTGCGGGTGTGCTGTAAGTCTGCCTGACGGCGCAGTGGTGGTGACCTGCGGGTGTTCTGTAAGTCTGCCTGACGGCGCAGTGGTGGTGACCTGCGGGTATGCTGTAAGTCTGCCTGACGGCGCAGTGGTGGTGACCTGCGGGTATGCTGTAAGTCTGCCTGATGGCGCAGTGGTGGTGACCTGCGGGTGTGCTGTAAGTCTGCCTGACGGCGCAGTGGTGGTGACCTGCGGTTGTGCTGTAAGTCTGCCTGACGGCGCAGTGGTGGTGACCTGCGGGTATGCTGTAAGTCTGCCTGACGGCGCAGTGGTGGTGACCTGCGGGTGTGCTGTAAGTCTGCCTGCCGGCGCAGTGGTGGTGACCTGCGGGTATGCTGTAAGTCTGCCTGATGGCGCAGTGGTGGTGACCTGCGGGTGTGCTGTAAGTCTGCCTGACGGCGCAGTGGTGGTGACCTGCGGGTATGCTGTAAGTCTGCCTGACGGCGCAGTGGTGGTGACCTGCGGGTATGCTGTAAGTCTGCCTGACGGCGCAGTGGTGGTGACCTGCGGGTATGCTGTAAGTCTGCCTGACGGCGCAGTGGTGGTGACCTGCGGGTATGCTGTAAGTCTGCCTGACGGCGCAGTGGTGGTGACCTGCGGATGTGCTGTAAGTCTGCCTGACGGCGCAGTGGTGGTGACCTGCGGGTATGCTGTAAGTCTGCCTGACGGCGCAGTGGTGGTGACCTGCGGGTATGCTGTAAGTCTGCCTGACGGCGCAGTGGTGGTGACCTGCGGGTGTGCTGTAAGTCTGCCTGACGGCGCAGTGGTGGTGACCTGCGGGTGTGCTGTAAGTCTGCCTGACGGCGCAGTGGTGGTGACCTGCGGGTATGCTGTAAGTCTGCCTGACGGCGCAGTGGTGGTGACCTGCGGGTGTGCTGTAAGTCTGCCTGACGGCGCAGTGGTGGTGACCTGCGGATGTGCTGTAAGTCTGCCTGACGGCGCAGTGGTGGTGACCTGCGGGTGTGCTGTAAGTCTGCCTGACGGCGCAGTGGTGGTGACCTGCGGGTATGCTGTAAGTCTGCCTAACGGCGCAGTGGTGGTGACCTGCGGGTATGCTGTAAGTCTGCCTGACGGCGCAGTGGTGGTGACCTGCGGATGTGCTGTAAGTCTGCGCGGTCGCAGTGAGGTGCCGAGCCGTCAGCGTGTCAAGCAATGGAACCAGCTTTAACAGCGCATTGACGGGGGTCTGAGCCACCTTCGATTGACGGGGGCGGGTACCCGCCCCTAAGATCTCGAGAACCGCGGTAGGTAGCGAAAAACGGTAAACGGCGTTGGGCTGCCCATCCACTTCTCCATCGAAAACATTTGTACCATTTTTGTCAGGTCACATTTAAGGTCACGAGAGGTCAAAACATGCCCGTCATACGGATAACATGTAAAATTAAGTTTTCGGGCATTACATCTGAACAATAAAGATAGACAAAACGACTGAACTATATGAATCCTCTTAGCAAGCCGAATCGAATGATATATAATTTGACCTTGCTAGGTCAAATCAATTTGACCTGACCTGAGGTCAGGTCAGGGTCAAATTATATAAAATGCATATCATTAGAACCGAAAACCCAGGCGAGTCTAATGCAGCTAAAATAAATGCCACACCATCCGTTACTGAGTTATTCCGTAAAACCATTTTTCCCATGTATTTCCAATGGAGAGGTCATGCCTCGTACCTGACCTTAGGTCATCGATATCAAAAATACCGGAACATATGTTAGAGAACTCGGTGGGGCCATTATGTGATATGAGTTTCAATCGGATAAGTTCACCCTGCTCCGACTTATGCTATCTTAAACTTTTTTGAGGTCGGGTCACTTGACCTGTACTGGTGACCTGACCTGAGATGACCTAACCTTAAAATTTTCACAGAAGCTGTAAAAATGATGAGGAAAAGGTATACCAAGTACGGTGGCGCTACGCGCCGCCGTTTTCTACTTTCTCCGAAAACCGAGGGGCGGGTACCCGCCCCCGTCAATGCGCGTGTTAAGTGCAAGATGCACAGAACTGAATTTTTTAGCAATTGATTGATAAAACAACACTTTCGTCCACTAGTTGGAGCTTGGTACAGTACATCCCATCACTAGTTTACGGCGTCCCTACAGAAAATGTATATAATAGCAGGCAGTTGGCGATAGTGAACATCTGCCGGCCGCCCTGGCAGTCACCCGCGCGCCACCTAGACACCGACCCTGAGTGTATAGGTACCCACCTCACCCTCTCCAAAGCCCCCATCAGCAACACTAGAATTAGTACACCATTGTAGGATCACCCAATACATTTAGTAAGAGGCCATGGGCTACCAGTCTTAATTATTTTACCTCTAAGCTTTTTATAAACATGGACTCATTACTTTTTACATTGGAATACAGTCGGGGGCCAGTTATTGAACACTATGGTAGTGCAGCACACGGAATGCATTGCTCACATGGAACTTTTGCTTGCGTATGACGCGGTCTTGATAAGATGCGGCGAGGTGTGTTGGAGTCAGTGACGGAAATAAGGGGGGCTAAGGGGCTCAAGCCCCTCCCCAAAAATGTCACAGTGCCTATAGTAAACGCATCGCCGGGGGGCTGGTCCGAGGCAATGGTGGGGGAGGTTCGGGTCCCCTAGCCCCCCCCCAATGAAGTCCTGGATCTGCCACAGGTTAGAACATGCCGAATTCAGAAAATATCACGGTTTAGAATAACCACCGTGTGGTTATTAAAAATCGTACACCGCCTCGAACAAGCCCAACATCGGTATCTTGTTTGCGTGCCGGTGATACTAGATGAGGTGATATTGATATTAGGACCATGCTAACACCAAATATAACACATTATATTGGATTTCAGTCTGTTGAAATCGATGGCTGATGTCACCACGTACTATTTACATTGGTTTTATAGTCAAAACATGCATTCCTTCCATCGGTTTTATAGTTTCTCTAACTGAAGGCATTTGCGTCACCCTGGTTCCGGCGGCACCGCGTAGGGCCTGCCGAAGGCCAATTAACGGTGCATGTAGAATAACTCAGCCAAAAAGTAAAAGCAAAACTTCATTATATTCTTTTAAAGCTGTTTGAGACATTTTCGGAGCTCTGAGGACAGGTCCTGACCAGCTTAACAAAAGGACACACGTTAGTACGTACTCCCGCCACCAGGTTCGCTAATGTCGCCAATCCATTAAGATAGGGCAAATCTCTCTCTCTCTCTCTCTCTCTCTCTCTCTCTCTCTCTCTCTCTCTCTCTCTCTCTCTCTCTGCGCTGAATGGGGTTAAAAATTCTGACAAAATGAGTGTTGCCATCGTGTTTCTTCACGCCCAGGGCAAAAGAAAATCCTAGGAGCACGTGTGTCTGCGAGGTGCGATACACCCTATTGTGCACCGTCTATGGCGCCACCTATCACATTCCGTGCACTCAACTTAGCTGGACTCAAAAATCCCATGTCTGATGGCTGATGGAACCACCACATAATGTGGGCCCTGGGGTGTTATCGATGTCTCCGGCCCTGAGGATGAGGATGACGAGGGTGAGGTACGCCGGACTACCCCGGCCTACCATAAAGAGGCCGGCGGCGGCTGCTCCGCCGTCCAGGTCCCGCCCGGCCCCCTCTCAGGGCCGGAGCTGACCGTCGCCGGGATCCATCAATTCTAAGTCCTCTGATAATTACTAATTATGCTTACTCCTGATCGTACACTATTGTCAGGTACTGTAGACTTTATTTTGACTGATTTAAATGTAAAAAACTGTTTATGTAGCATGGAGAAGCACTTGGGAACATGTTTCATGTTCTCATTTTCAGTATAATTTCTGTCATGCCTCTTTTGTAGCCAGAGCATTTCCCATAGGTAGGTCTAGAAGCGTAGAAGCGTCTGTTTACCAGGCTAATGACACCTACTTCTGTTTCAGTTCTCCTACAAGGCGGACGCCAATCAGATCGGCTTCCTGCAACTGCTCTCTACTAAGGCGGAGCAAACGCTGACCTATAACTGCCTCAACCACATCGCTGTCTACAACAGCAGGCGAAAGACCTACCGCGGGAGTCTACGACTACGTGGATGGGACGAGCTTGAAGTGTACGCCCGCGGCAAAACCGTTATCGGGTCATCTCTGATGGCTGCCAGGTATGTTCTGTGTGCGGACATGTTAACCCGCCCCCGGTGGGCCTCCGAGCCACCTTCGCCCTGGTAAGGGGTGTTTTACCACCCCCCTGAATTCGGCCCCTATGCGGGATAGCGAAAAAACGCGAACGCTGGTGGATAGCTCATGCAACTTCATGGAGAAACTATATTTGTCACTTTTTGCCTCAGGTCAATATTGAGGTCATCACAGGTCAAAGAAAGTGGGATTTTGAGCAAAATTTTTGGGCTCTAGCGTCTGACAGAGTTGAATTATAATAATTTTTTCGGGCACCATTCACCTCCTCTTGTCACGGCAAATCTAATGATGTATAATATGATCATACTAGGTCAAAACACAAAAAGGACCTGACCACAGGCCAGGTCACGGTCACTTTTTAACCCAGCATATTCAATATGCATACTAATCGACTTGCAATAGCAATCCAAACGCAATGGTAGCAAAATAAAAGTTGCATCATCATTTCATGCAAAGTTATTGACCTAAGTCTATAAACTGCTTAAGTAGCCCCAGATGACCTCCCAGAGGCCACAGGTCAAAAATTGCAACATTATCGTGGAACGGGACGTGGATACTGCGATTTGTAGAATATGAAGACATTTTCAGCTGTATCCTACACAAATACTGTCCAATTTATGTTTTTACATGTATTTCCAATGGATAAGTCATGGCCCGTACTGGACCTCAGGTCATCGATATTAAAAATCTTGGAATATATGTTGTAGTACTCGGTGAGGCCATTATTCGGTATAAGTTTCAATCCGAAAGATTAACTCATTCCTCCCTTATGCCACTTTATCCTTCGCCCGGGTGGGGGTCTTTTAGCCCCCCTCGGGTTTTTTCGAAGTGACCAAAAAACGACGGCGCGCACAAACTTAGTCTAGCTGTTCCTTCATTATTTTTACACTTTTCCTGAAAATTTTAGTTCAAGGTCATATCAGGTCAGGTCACCAGGCCAGGTGAAGTGACCTCACATCAAAAATGCTTAGGACTGCATAACTAAAAGGAGGCTTAATCGATCAAGTTGAAACTCAAGTTGTTGTTATGCCGCGTTCGGCACTGAAATGCATAGTACAGGCCCTGGTATTGTCTGTCGTTAACTACTGTGCCTCCGTGTACGGGTCTTGTGGTGCCACTCAGCTGCACCGTGTGCAAAAGATTATAAATTTCTGTGCGCGTGTAGTGACTGGTCGGAGACGCCGCGAACATATTTCTGATGTTTTACCTCAATTAGGATGGTTCACAGCCCAGCAACTCGTCGAATACCAAACTACATGTGCTGTGCGACGAATAATTCTGACTGGTTCACCGCCTCAGCTACTGGCGACCATAGGCCCGCCAGCCTCTAACTTTACATAATCACGACACGCGCCGAGCGGGTCTTTTCACTCTTCCACAGATTCGAACAGAGAGTGGTCGCCGTAGACTCAACTTTCGTGGCGTTCAATTTCTCAATTCCACTGGTCTGAATGTTAATGACCCACTTTTTTGCAAAGCACTAAAGCAAATGATTTTAGCCAGAACCGACATCACTTGAATTTGACACTAAATTGTTAGGAACAACCAGCAACTAGTCAGCCGTTTTCATTATCTAGTCATGGGTGATATGTTTCGACGAAGTTTTTGAATGTTGTATGATGTTTGTAAGTGAGTGAGTGGGCATGTGTGTGTTCTAGGTGTGTTTGTTTTCTTGCTATTTTCCTCTTGTTGCATGAGCGCGGATTTTTTACTTCAATGACGTGACAAGTGAAAAGCCCCTGTAATGGCGGCCCTTCGTCGAATACACTGATACTGATACTGATACTGATAGTAATCCCTCTTCTCCACCATCTCATCATGTCAGCATACAGTGACGTTCCCGTAAATCATTCCACACCTGACTAACATCAATAGTTTACTTATTACGCCAAAAATTTCCTGATCTCCGTCAAAATGGGAGAAACGCGGACATTTTTATAACCAGCTAGTGCGGAAGGTAACGAGGAGCCCCAATTCGAGCAGTTTTTAGTCTCAACGTGGCAAGTTTGTTGTCAGCATCAGGTTGAAGTTTGGCTGGCCCCCTCACCTTTTCTCTGGTGGCGTCGCTTATGCTCAAGCTCGTGTACGCCAAATTAGACACACTACTCTTGCATACATGCAAACTCAGATACGCTCCGCAGTCTCAAAGAACACCCACAGACACAGCTTATGGCTCAACCCAATATTTGGAGGTTGGCGTGTTGCAGTTGGATTTTTGCGGTTGCCTACCATGAGGTGGCGGCTGAGAGGCGAGAACCTGATACAGCTGCCCGCCCAAGACAGCAGTGAGGTTCAATATATATATATATATATATATATATATATATATATATATATATATATATATATATATATATATATATATATATATATATATATATATTAAAAGCCAAGATAGTATAGTATAGATTGTAGTTGGTGATTTCAATTTACTGGAAATTGTATGGCCGCGCCAGGGTGGTCCTGTTTTAGACGTTAGATCACGCCGAGCTCTTTTATTTTTAGATTATCTTGACAGTGCTGGTTTTACACAGTCTGTTCATTAGCCTGTGGTTTGGTTTTTCTTCAAGTACGGATCGTTGTGTTAGATGCATTTTGGTGCGATTACGTGTAATGCATTTGAACTGGCCCGTGAAGGTTTTTTGAATTTACTTTGCTAATAATATTAAAGAGGTAATGGTGGTAGTGCTGTGGTGTTCCTTCGCTTGTTTTGTTGTTTAGCTCACACATAACGGTTATTTTCTTATTATCTCCGCTTTAGTGAGTTCAGCTATAGATGGCGCAGCGCGTACATGGTAAGTGCATTTCGGGAGAACACAACGTGAGTGAGAATTGCATGATTGTATAAACCACTAAAACTGTTAACACACAAGTTAAACTTTTCCAGTATAAGCGCCATTATCAAAGTACAAACACAAAACAGAACGGGGCGTTCACCAACTTAGGGCAGCATAACCCCCAGTTGAGCGTTGGAACTTTTATTAACATTAAGTGATATGCAATACTCCACAATGGAGCCAACCCTATAAAGTCTCATATGCCCCCACGAATTCTTCGATTGCCAAAAACTGCAGCAACCACTTGAAGTGGAGGGATCAGCATACAGTTTTAAGGACGAAGGAAACATGTATGAAATCAAAAATAAGCTTAACTTCACAGCTCATTGGATAATAATCTATAATCATATGATAATGATAATCATCGGCATAATCTAAGTCTTACGTTACCTTTCTTCAGTTCTCGATCAAATTGAAAATGGAGGACGGTTATATCTGCAAAAATAAAGAGTCTTACCGTGAGTTTGTATATCAAGGGCGCTTTTATGACAAGAATTGAACTCATGGAGGAGGAGCAAAATGAGTCATATTTCTTGGAAGAATGGAACAAAGGGTAACAGCACGGGTTAGGATGTGTGGCCAGCGTATCACTCATACACGTCAAATCAGGCCATACGAAGAAACTAAAGGGCTTTGAAAGAAAGAGTACAAAAAGCAGCAAACAATTTCAAGCACCATACCGCAGCGATGGATTCGCTTTGATACCCCCGAGAACGAGCCTGGACTAGCAGAAGACAGTTTTCGGCCGACCAGGTGCGACGTCTTCGACAGACAGCCTCGATCGAAACCACGCACGATGGCAGAGGAGAGATCAGCGAGCGGTCGAGCAGCCATGAGGAGCAGCGTCACCTCCCGAGTCAACAGGCGACGGCCGAAAAGAAACACGCCGGCGGTGTTTCAGGTAACTATCATCTGCTAAGCTATAATACTGTAATCCCGATCAAGGATATTATCTGTGTATGAGCAATGCTATTTCAAAAACCAGTCTCTCATCAATTCTAACAAAACACCCAAAGCTATATGTATATATATTTTCAAACACTGTCCAAGTCGTTCACTGTCAATAGCTCATAAACCATAAGACATGGTACGTATTGCTGTCCTTCTCTATCCTTCCTTACGGTTCCATAACTCATAAAACATAAAAAATGGTAGGCATTACTTGTTCTTTACGGCCTATCCTTCCTGTGGTTTGTGAGTTATGAACTGTAACGATTTGGGCAGTGTTTAAAAATATATATAAATATATAGCTTGTGGGTGTTCCGATAGGATTTATGAGCAGACTGGTTTTGATAATAGCATTGTTCATACACAGATAATATCCCTGATCAGGATTACAAGTCATTATAGCTAGCAATGATAGCCTACCGAAACACCAGTTCCACAGGCGTGTTTGCTCGGCCGTCGCCTGTTGACCGGGAGGACGGCTGCTCCTTGACTGCTCGACCGCTCACACTCTCCTCTGCCATCGCGTGGTTCCGATCAGGCGCCGTGATACGTCTGGCACGGCTGGTCGGCCGAACACGTCTTCCTAGTTCAGGCCACGTTCTCGGCTGCTGTATCAATCAGCGAATCCATCGCAGCAGTGATGAGCAGCTCGTCCAAACCTGTTTACATGCTTCTTTTGTCTCTCTTCCTCTAAACCCTCTAGTTCCTTCAGCACGGCCTGTTTTGCACGTGTAGGCAGTGATACGCTTGCACATACATCCATAATCTCAGCCATTACCCTGTTATTGATACTTTCATAAGAATTGGCACTCATCTTGCTCTGCTCCTCCATGAGTCAATTCTGTCAAACAAGGTGCCCTATGACATACCAACTCACGGTCAGGCTCTTTGTTTTTGCAAATATTACCGTCCGTCCATGTTAATTTGTTCAGAGGAAACATAAAACTGCAAGGAGAACATAACGTAGAAGTTGGATTATGCCGGTATGTGAATTATTCAATGCAACTAGTGCAAGATGTCTAGTCGTTGGAAGTCGTTGGAAATTTTAGGATTTCATACAACATATTTTCTTCGGTCCTTAAAACCGGTGACCAATGTCATGTTTATAATAAAATGTTTGCATAATGCCAAACCGGTCGATTTTTCTGCTGGACCACAACGTTAAAAATTATCAATCCTATCCGTATACGTAAAACATATAATTCTCCTCGGGCCACAACGACCTCTAAATATGTCAGAGGAGACTGGCTAGACGTCACTAGCCTCAAAACTGATGCCCTCTCTTCAGTCAAAGTAGGGTTACTGCAGAGTCTTTTGCGCAAATACGGAAGAATTCAGTCGGTGAAGGCATAGGCGGAATACTATTTTAGTCGGAGGAAAGGTGTAAGTTGGAGGAAGGACTTCGCGTTGGTATGGCCGGGGTGATTAGGCATATCAAAATGTTAATAGAAACTGGGGGAGGGTTGGAGCTACTGCCACACTCTGAAAGTTGGGTCACAGCCACCACACAGCCCCACGGTTCCTGCGTCTATTGATAAAGGGTTATGGTCGACTTCAGCAGCAGCAGCATATTTGACATGGCATGCTTAAAATACCTAAACAGTGTTAACAACTTCAGTGCTGCTGAAAACAGCTCTTAAGTGCGTTTATAAATCAATTCGTAATTTTTCTCACCTCACGTTCTGTTCACATTCCCGGTCCCAAAATCAGTATTCACTTATTATGCCACACGCTAGCGCTATCTATGGAGAGCCAGTGCAAATCAACTAAAACCGGAGATAATAAGCAAAAATAACCGTTATGTGTGCAAGTTATAACAACAAAAACAAAGCAATGGAACAATGAACGCACCAACCCAGTGCAATTTTTGCACCTCGTTGGTAGTAAGGGTTGATGGTGAGCCAAAAAGTGGAAAATTGGGCAAAATGAAAAATCTTCAACTAGTGGGCCACCAAAAGTTTTTCGAAAATTGCATTTCGATAGTGCATCGTAATCAGCACCAAAAATGCATCTAATGAACAACGATCCATTACTTCTGAAGAAAAAACCTAAATCGACCAGGCTACTGTTCATGCCCCCACTAGGGGTGACGCCTGTCTAGATCTAGTCTTGTCCCATGGTGGTCATACTGAAACTGTTGTATCTGATGGCACTTTTGACTCTGATCATCATCAAACCATTTCTCAGTTCCGAGCGTTCTCCGTGAAAGTGCCGAAAGTCACCAGAACGACGGGTTTTGATTACCGCAGAGCGGATTTCGATGACCTGTGTGCCTCTCTGCGTTGTTTGCCCTGGCTTCTGCTTCGTGACTTGGGTGTGAACGAAGCTGTTGCGGTCTTTTACGATCTTGTGAACGCTGCTATAGCCGATTTTGTCCCAACGGTTTCACGTTCCAAACGATTTCCTCCCTGGTTTGACCGGGACGTGCAGCGTGCTCTTAGGGACAAAGACCATGCACACCGTGTAACAAAGCGCGACCCTTCTCCAGAAAGCGATCTTGTTTTTAGTAGAGCAAGAAACAATTTTAAAGCTTTATCTTACGCGAAATATCGTAATTACTTACTGGGCATCGTTGGTGACTTCCGTGAGAACCCAAAACATTTCTGGTCCTTTATAAACTCATTGAAATCGTCTCATCAACGTCCACGCGTTCTTGTCGCAAACAGTCAACAATTTTCAGATCCCACCAAATGCGCAAATATTTTCAACGAAACCTTCGCCTCCAAATTTTCGGATCCCAACGTTGACACGCTGCCAAACGCCCCGGACTTTCACTATTCCATTCTTCAAGAGTTTACAGTTCCCCCAGGCAAAGCTCAGGCCCTGCTATCTGGCATTGGAAAGCACAAAGCGTGCGGGCCCGACAATCTGAGTGCCATAATTTTGCATGAGTGTGCTGCCGAATTGGCAGTGCCTCTCGAAATCCTTTGCAAATTATCAGTCGCTCAAGGTGTTTTCCCACATATTTGGAAGGATGCAAATGTCATTTCCATTCACAAAAAGGAGACAAAAAGAACCCAGGCAACTACCGCGGTATTCCGCTTCTTCCTCTTTGTTCGAAAATTTTAGAAAAGTTAGTCTGTGACTCTCTTTTGGCCCATTGTCTACCATCTATTCCCAGCAGTCAACATGGATTTCTCCCAAATCGTTCATGCGTCTCAAATCTTGCCAACTTTCTAAAACACAGCTGGGATTCGATCCAGGAGGGCGTGCAGACTGACTCTGTCTACACTGATTATTCTTCGGCTTTTACGAGTGTAAACCACACGCTTCTTCTTCACAAACTAAAATCAAAATTACTGGTCGCGCGCACTCCTGGATTGAATCCTACCTGACTGGTCGTCGCCAAAGAGTTATACTAGAGGGCCAATCTTCCGAATGGTGCGCTGTAAGGTCCGGGGTGCCTGAGGGCAGCGTGTGTGGCCCGCTCTTGTTTATCTGCTACACAGCAGACATCCCAATCATCATTCGAACCAACTGTATAAGCTTCGCCGACGATCTTAAGTTTTACCACCGAATTTCGACAAAAAACAGACAGTGATGCCCTTCAGGCTGACATCAACAATTTAGTAGAATGGTCTAAAATTTGGCGTTTAAAATTGAATCCAGATAAATGTAGCGTTATATCATTTTCTCTCCGAAAATCTCCGATCCTTACCACCTATGTACTGTATGGTACGCCGCTGGAGCGCCGTACAGAGACTAGGGATCTCGGTGTTATACTCGACAGTAAGCTGACTTTCGCTCCACACATAGACCACACCGTGGCCAAGGCCAATAGAATGCTTGGCCTCCTCATACGAAGTTTTCAGACCTCGCGCCAGTGCTGCCGAGTCAGACACAAGCACACTTCTATTCTCTGTGCTTATTATGCCCATGTAAGATCCATCCTGGAGTATGGTTGCGTTGTATGGGCAGGGTCTGCTGCATCCCACCTGAAGCGCCTAGAAAGGGTGCAGCATAAACTTCTCATCTGGTTGGCCTCATTTTCGGACCGTCCGTCAGCCAAGCTTGACTATCCATTTCGTTTGACTCACTACAAAGTGCGTAGTATTAAGGCTCTTTTTGCTCAGCATGACCTCTTGTTTTTGTTTAATCTTCATCACGGAAAGTTGGATTGTTCCTATCTGGTTTCCGAGTTCGGTTTGTCTGTGCCGCGTCGAACGTCGCGTTCTCCCTCTTTGTGGGCAGTTCGGTTTGCGCGTGTTGGTACTGTGCAGCGCAGCCTCTTCATCCGCGTGGCCGTCACATGTAACAGTTTCTTCAACGCATTTCGTAATGTTGATTTCTTCGCAGACTCGGGCTACACATTTAAAACTAATGCTATCAAATTCACGGCAACCTTAGGAACTTTCTCAGGATAGGCATTTGTGCAAATGTTGAGCGTTATGGATGTTCGTGGAATGCTTCCATTGCTGAATGTATTTATTATCTGACTTTACTGTTTTAAATCACATGACTGCATCATTAATTGGGCAGTGCCTGTTGATGTTTTTTACTAATACAGAATACAGAATACAGAAAGATATAGCGGTGATTTGAAGTTGAGGAAAACCGCGGCTTGCGTGCATGGCAGTGAGATCGAGATCAAGATCCGATCCATATTAACAAATATCTTTTAGATTCAATTTTTGGGTTGGTGTCCCTAAGCAGTGTCTTGGTAAATATTTTATAACTGACCCAGTATGACCTGAAATGACCCGACAGGTCACTGCTGACAAAATGTCCTATTTGGATTTCGACCAACCCAAAATATCAAATGAATAAGAAACAGGCTCGAAAAGGGGTGACCACTTCAGGACGAAAAGGGGTGATGTCGTATTTTCCCGTTGTTTTTCAATGAGGAGATCACTCCTAATAGCTGACCCCATGTCAATGATGTAACAAATCATGTTACCATACTTAAGCCTGATAAAAATGAATACCTTTATGTGATTCAGCGTGTAAAATTACCACTAATGTCATTTTAGAACGTTAACCTAGCCTGGATTTGAGTTGAACGTTAGTTATCTAAGAGAACATAATGTTTTGGTTCAAAATGATAAAGTTACTCTGCCTACGTAACGGTATCTCATTTCGAGACGTGTTTCTTGGAGTTGTTTTGCACTTTCAGGAAAAAACGAAACAAGCTAATAACGTCATTATGCTTGCAAAACAATTCATTTGGAAAAATCGAGAACGCCACGAGCGGTTGACTTAAGCAAATTTGAGCCTGTATCAAGGAATACCTGACAGAAAAAATATGTATCAAAAATAAGAGGGCGGGAGCAAAAATTTGCTAAACTACGGCTGGATAGATACGAAAACTTCACGCGAGGAAACACTTAACTTCCAAAGATAAACTTTCAAACATAACCCTCAAACATAACCCACATAATCCTTTTAAACACATCTGGTCACACGAATTACCTACAGATATATACCGTTAGACGCGACGACACACAGGAACACCACTATGCTTGTACAATTGCACTCGCGCACGAACACATGCACTCATTCACTCACTCACTCGCCCACTCACTTACTAACCCACTCATTCATTCATTCATTTATTCACTTACGCCATAACCGGTTCAGTCAACTGAACACTGTCTTCCACACGTTGTCGATCTGTCTGCGAGTGCCGTCTCTCCGTGTGAGGAATTTCGGAAGTTGAGATGAGGAGAGATGGATGGCAATGGTAGAAAAAGATATGCATGGGATGTATAACTGTTTTGAAGCCAATTATCCAGTTAAAGCGGATTGTCTCTGCCTTACCCATGAATGTCCCATGAATACCTTACCCATGAATACCCATGAATGAAAGTTTTCCAGCCTATGATAGTTAATCATGAAGTAGCTTTTTGGTTTTGATTTCCCGCTTGGATGATATGGATATGCGAAGGATGTATGTAGCTATCGCGATCAGGGACATGCAGTTCACTTGCACAACAACGCTTAGCGCTAGAACTGGTGTTATTGAGGCACACTGCCATCTATATAGTCGATGAATAGAGGACGTATGGTCAAAGCGAAATCAGGCATGATGCTTATGCTGTAACCCACGTTGAACGGCATCACTGTCGGGGCGTGACCCACGCTTTTCGATGTTAAGTACTTGGGTGTTTTTTGTCTTCAGCCCTATTTCTTTGCGGCTGATAAGTGGTTATATGCTGCTGTTTTTTTTTGCAAACTGACGAAGTATTGAAAATATAGAAGTATCACATAAAAATGATAAAATTAGAGAACAATTATTATTATGATGTGATGCAGCATAAGAACCTACTAAAACTTTTTTGAAGCAATGTTCAAGCATAAAGTGAGGATTTGACTCAACAGGATCTGACATGGCCCTGGATAGGACCTTGGCTGATAAAACGTAATGTTTGATAATTTGTTATGCTCGGAATACTAAACAAAGAAGAAATGAGCTCACGACAATGGCTTTAGGGAAAATATGGTACCTGCATATTTTGCCATAGTTTTTCAATGGGGAGGTCACGCCAAATAGCTGACCCCAGGTCAATGATATAAAACGATTCCCGTTGCCCTATCTTACCACTCTGGGTGGACCTACAACATGCCATGAATATCAAATCACGGTTTAAATACCTGTAGGTATAGCACACCTTAAAGGGTTTCAGAGGTAGGACTGTTTGAGCTGAGCTGGTGACCTCACCTAACATGACCGGAGTTCAAAGTTTTCAGAAAAGCTGCTGCAAAGGTTAGGTGAACAAAGTTTCGCGGCCCTCCATCTCTTTGCTCTTTCACACTCTGGGATAAACCTATTGGGGGTTCAAATGAACCCGCAATAGGGCGAGGATTAAGTGAGGACGGTGTGCTTTTCTTTAACGCGTCTGTCATTTCTGCGGAACTTGGACGTGGCTGGTAGGAGATGTACGCTATGCCAACCTTCTTCCACACTTTTCGCTATTTGCAAGCATTGTCTCTCGGTGACGGTTTCCAGACCGATGCAAATCAATATATGGCGAAATGGAGGAACTGGTTCGACGTGCTCCGAGAGTTGACCGCCGGCTGTGTTTGTGTGTGGCAGGACGGTGCAGCCAGCTGGGGCAGCACTGACAGAGAGTTGACCGCCGGCTGTGTTTGTGTGTGGCAGGACGGTGCAGCCAGCTGGAGCAGCACTGAGATTCGTGTATCGGCCAGTCGGGCCAAAAAGCTGCCGCTGATAGACATTGGGCTGCGCTCCATCGGCCGGCCCGACCAAAAGTTCAAGATCGAGCTCGGCCCAGCCTGCTTCTACTAGTGAGCTGAAATCGCCAGACTCATGCAACACTGCCATCGCCGTAACGTCATGCTCCTTTTCTGCAACTGTGACGTCACGCGGCCACAACGAGCCCGGGGAGACAAAAACATGGGCAACTGGGGAGACATAACGAACTCAGTGGGAGGAGCGCGCTGGAGAATGTGGCAATCAGCCATGGCGGCGGAGGGAGAGTGAGAGAGGAGGAGTGGAGGGGCCGGGGGACGGGGCGGCGCGGTCCGTAATGTCCCCATCTCCCGGTCACCGAACAATCTCTGGTAACGCTGGCAGAGAACCCAAATGGGAGATTGAGACGTGAACTCACCTAGATCTAAGGATTTTTGTATGACAGTGTGATAGTAAGTAGTGAAGTGAGAAAGGTGTATTCTAGATTTAAGAGCAGTACTTGTGCAATATGTTTTAGCTTGTTTTACTTACTTGTGCTTTGGATATGCCTGCATATGCTTCATAATGTTAGTGTGCGCCCCCTCCACGTGATGTGTTCTGCAGCCCTCATCATATTTGTCTGTAAGTAATTAAGAAATATAAACTCACGCTTTAACATCTGTACCCTTAGATTAAACAAAACATCGACAGGGACAGAGCCGGCATCCTGCCACTTCAGCAGGGACAGGGATGACATCCTGTCACATCAGCAGGGATAGGGATGACATCCTGCCACTTCAGCAGGGACAGGGATGATACCATGCCACTTCAGCAGGGACAGGGATGACATCCTGCCACATCAGCAGGGACAGGGATGACATCCTGCCACTTCAGCAGGGACAGGGATGACATCCTGCCACATCAGCAGGGACAGGGATGACATCTTGCCACTTCAGCAGGGACAGGGATGACATCCTGCCACATCAGCAGGGACAGGGATGACATCCTGCCACATCAGCAGGGACAGGGATGACATCCTGCCACATCAGCAGGGACAGGGATGACATCCTGCCACTTCAGCAGGGACAGGGATGACATCCTTCCACATCAGCAGGGACAGGGATGACATCCTGCCCCATCAGCAGGGACAGGGATGACATCCTGCCACATCAGCAGGGACAGGGATGACATCCTGCCACTTCAGCAGGGACAGGGATGACATCCTGCCACTTCAGCAGGGACAGAGATGACATCCTGCCACTTCAGCAGGGACAGGGATGACATCCTGTCACATCAGCAGGGACAGGGATGACATTATGCCACTTCAGTGTAGCAAGGGCAGAGCCCACATCCTGCCACATCAACAAGGACAAGGACGTCAGTCTGTCACTTCAGTATAGCAAGGACTGAGCATCCTGCCTCTTTAGCAGGGACAGAGCCGGCATCCTATCACATCAGCACGGAGAGAGAGAGAGAGGAGAGAGAGAGAGAGAGAGAGAGAGAGGGAGGCATATTAATACATCAACCATCACACTCCAACTATTTCGTGGTAGCCAAGGGCTAAAAGTAGGAATGTTACAAATCATACATAAAAAGACTGCACTGAGAACACCAACGCAAATGCAATTCAAGGGAACGTAGGTAAAAAGACATTAAGAACCAAAGGGTATGGGTCTGACAATCATGACGGCGGCGGCGTGTACGCACAGCCGGTTCCATACTGATTGGTAGGTATTAGACCGGGGTCGGTTTTGCGAAATATCTCTCACGTGATGTTTCCTGCCGACACCACTGTTGACTTATCCGCTGCTTTTTAATGAATGCAAGAAATGACGTGCAAAAATACTTCATTGAGTCCAAAATTCCAAGGTTATTGAGAAAAGACACAACAAATCATCGGGATCGGCAAAAACAAATTTTCGTTAATAATTTTCGAAATCCACGTCTCATCCAGTTCGTAGGGGCCCATATTTAAAGAGCTCGTCAAAATACAGTACTAGAGAAGCAACCTTTTGTGAGAAGCGTTCTCGTTTTTAATATATTTCTTAAAAAAACTGACACTAATACCTACCAATCAGTGTGGAACCAGCTGTACATATTCCTTTGTTGAAGAGCTCTAGCATCTGGAAATCCGCTGACTTCCTATAACGTTCCGTTTTTGCTAGACTAACGGATTTCGCATACTAACTGTAACATATATATATATATATATATATATATATATATATATATATATATATATATATATATATATAAGACACATAAGTCAACATGCAGACCGGTTTCGATATATTACAATATCATCATCAGTGATATAAATGAAAAACCTCCATAAGGAGTAGAGCAGTAGACAAGAAGGCCAAAGGCGCAGTTTTACGGATAATTGTTAAAATGTAAGACACTAACAAACACACGCACGCACACACGCACGCACGCACGCACGCACGCACGCACGCACGCACGCACGCACCCACACACACACACACACACACACACACACACACACACACACACACACACACACACACACACACACACACACACACACACACACACACACACACACACACACACACACACACACACACACACACACACACACACACACACACACACACACACACACACACACACACACATACATACACACACACACACACACACAACACACACACACACTATATATATATATATATATATATATATATATATATATATATATATATATATATATATATATATATATATATATGTTCAAGGCAATTGCTATACAAAGAGGGAAAGCCGAAGACATTGTGTTCAACCTAGGTTTATTTTTAGATATATAAAGAGGCTCGAGAATTCTTAAATCTACACCTGTACCACACCTATCCAGAATTTTGAAATCATCAATGGTGACCAGGGTATCACATTGATGTGAATGTTCGCGAATCGCAGACGGATCTGGTTTCGCCAACATTCGGTTAGTCCGATCGGACATACCTAAGTGTTGTTTTATCCTGCAGTGTAATCAACGATGGGTGGAACCAACGTATGATGCACCACACGATGCGCAACAGAATTGATATACCACTGAGGATTGGCAACTCTTAGTAACCTGTCCTTGAACCGGAAGATAGAACCCAATGATGAGGTGTTTGGAAGGAAAACCTTTGGATTGAGATAAGGGTAATATTTGGAAAGAAGAAACAATAACTCTTTCTTAAGTTTTAGAGACTGCTGACGAAAATACAGAAAAACACAATATTTCTCAAGTTTCTTAACTATACATGCCTTCGGAGATAAATCGTTCTTCTTATTCAAGAAATCCTTGACCGAACAATCAAAAATATTAACGGGAAAACCATTATTTTTAAAGAAGCGCTTTAAAAAGTCGAATTTCTTGTGGAGAAGTTGGAATGATGAGCTAATACTAAATGCCCTATAGATAGCCGTTAGGCTGATGGCGCGTTTTACAGCAAGGGTATAAAGCTAAAAAAGCTAATTCCTAGGCCAGTGAATGTAGGCTTCCGATAGACTGATGTTTCAAGCTTAGAGCCGACCCTCCTAACGCATACGTCAAGGAATGACAGTTTACCACTCTGTTCGACTTCTTTTGTGGACTTTATATTTGGATGTTGAACATTAAGAAAACTAAGAAATTTATCAGCATGTGATTTATGACGAAATATTAAAAAAGTATCATCAGTGAACCTCTTATACGTTACTGGGCGTAAGTCGGCTGGACAGTTGTTCAATCATTTTTCTCATGAAAACATGTAAAAATGTTAGCAGAGGTGGGGCCTAATAGAAGACCCATGCATACCCCCATCGATCTACTGATAGAGAAGATTGTTAAAAATGAAGTAAGAGTTCAAAACGGCCACTTCAAGAAGTGAACGAAAATACTTGGCAGTAATCCCTCCTATGTCTACTTTTCAAAAAGAATAGGAGGACAGTGTATCAAGGGGGACATGTGTGGGGTCAGATACTGCTGTCAGTACCAGAGCTCCCTCCACAAACCAACTGGACTTGTAGCGTAAGGAGGGGTGTGTGAGGTGCTGCAAGTGCAAAAAAACTACCCTTCAACTACCCTCTGTGGTTGTGAAACGGACTGCAAATGATGGTGGGTGCGCAAAATACACGTACTTGTGGCAATGCTAAATTTCTTAACACGACCTAGTTCATGTACACATAGCAGACCAGGGGTGTGTGTATGGCTCAGTGGTGAAGTGCCTGCCTTCTGAGCCACAGTTCCCGGGTCCATGCCATGACAGAGCATTTGAATAAGGTTTTTTCCTTCTGAATAATTTGATCTGATCACTAAAATCTCTCCCAACAGAGTGTGCTTTGGTGACGCTGTATAATACGGCCAGTTGGTATGCCGTTAAACCCTAACAATTATCAGATAGCAGACCATTGTAGAATATCAGTCTATGTACACCTAGCCTAAGATGCTGACCATGTAGGCATTTACACACACTTAACATCTGGGGCGTAGCCAAGGGGGGCGGCAGGGACAGCCACCTCCCCCCCCCTGAGGACACGGGTCGCGTGAATCGCGGCTCGTCCGCGCTACGCTCTATGGCCAAATTTGAAATTTCATACCAGACACTTAGCCCTCTTCAGCACTCTATCCTGTAACAAGCAGAATCCTTTTTACCCATCAGGGCCCTTTTGGCACTGTCGCAAAGGCCCTTTTCGCCCCCCTGAGCGAAATCCTGGCTTTGCCCCTGGTTAACATATGCTTCAAGGAAATAATTATTTCCAATGTAGTTTTTCTGTTGACCACAATATTTGGCCGGATAAATTTCAAATACAATTGTATCATAGACTGGGATAGATAATATTAGGTTCAAATTGGTACCATTGGACTATTTGCCTATATATATATATATATATATATATATATATATATATATATATAAAAATCTATTATACAATTGTATTTCAAATTTATCTGGCCAAATATTGTGTTCAACAGAAAAACTACATTGCAAATAGTTACTTTTCCTTGAAGCATATGTTAAGCAGGGGCAAAGCCAGGATTTAGCTCAGGGGGGGGCCGAAGAGTGGCCCTGCTATGTTAAGTGTGTGTAAATGCCTTAGACCTGTCAATATCTCAGGTAAGATACTGGCATACTACATGGTCAGCATCTTAGGCTAGGTGTACATAGACTGATATTCTACAATGGTCTGCTATCTGATAATTGTTAGGGTTTAACGGCATACCAACTGCCAGTATCATACAGCGTCACCAAATCACACCCTGTTGGGAGAGATTTTAGTGATCAGATCAAATTATTCAGAAGGAAAAAACCTTATTCAAATGCTCTGTCATGGCATGTACCCGGGAACTGTGGCTCAGAAGGCAGGCACTTCACCACTGGGCCATACGATTTACGGACCAAAGTTCGTATGGCTAAAGTACGTATAGATCAACTTCGTAAGCAAAGTTCGTAAGCAAATGAACGTAGTATAAAACTCGTGTGCCAAAAGTACGTACGCAAAGTACGTACGCAAAAGTTCGTAACAAATGTACGTAGGTAAAAACTCGTATGCCAAAAGTACGTACGCAAAGTACGTACGCAAAAGTTCGTAAGCAAATTTACGTAGGGTATAAAACTCGTATGCCAAAAGTACGTACGCAAAAGTTCGTAACAAATGTACGTAGGGTATAAAATCGTATGCCAAAAGTACGTACGCAAAAGTACGTACGCAAAGTTCGTAAGCAAATGTACGTAGGGTATAAAACTCGTATGCCAAAGTACGTACGCAAAAGTTCGTAAGAAAATTACGTAGGGTATAAAACAGTATGCCAAAAGTACGTAGGGTATAAAACTTATATGCCAAAAGTACGTAAGCAAATGTATGTACGTAGGGTACAACGTTTGTATTTCAAAGTACGCATCTAAATTTGAATAAGTTATCACTTTTGCCAACCACATTGGCGGACGCAAGGAGGGCATTCCGCCATGGCCCCCAAAGCGCTGTAGGGGGCAAACTCTTTCGGCCCCCAAAGGCTGGATACATTTTTGCCTTCTAGGCCCCCTCAAATGTGTTCATAGACAGGTGCGTCGCTACAGATTTTCGGGTGGGAGGCCTGGCGCTAGGGGGCTGGGGCTCGTGGTGAAGCCCTATGTTCACTGAAACGTGGCATTTTCAATAGTATTTCCATCCAAAGACTTTAGTATAAAAATAACATGAATATTATATGCATAACAATTAACATTTCACTGCACCGCTGCCACCCACCACTTACTCGTTACAAAACACAAAACATATTCAACACGATCTATCATATTTAAACAACCCGGTACCGCCTGGGCTATGTCGCCAACCACCACCGTCTGGGGTCTGATCGGACCCTCCCTCCCCAGATCTCGGGAACCGGAGGTGATGCGGAAAAATGTAAATACAGTAGAAAAGAGCAATTTTGCATCTGTCCATCTGTCCATAGCACCAAATATGTGGACGGTCACAAATGTTAAAGAGGTCTTTGTGGTGTGGAAACGCCGAAATCCGCGCTGATTTTCTACGAGTAGATGATTGGCGGGAAAGTACGAGTAGAGTTGAGTATGTAGGTACCAATCGTTAAATAATTTTTGCGAAAAATGGTACAAGAGAAATAGGACGGTAGCTAGATGGATCGGAAGGCGCACCTGTTGATTTCTAGATCGGCTGAATAACAGACAATTTCCAAGACCGTGGCACAGTGTTCTTCACTAGACCGGTGGTGACTAAACAGTGCTTAGTAAGCACTCTGCAAAAGGGGGCCACGCCTGCCCCACCCTCTACCTTTGTCTAGAAATGTCACTAAAGATGCCAAAGCTAAGTCGTCATGGAGTTTCATCACCAGCCCCAGCCCTCAAATCCGTGCGACGCCCGGACTTTATTACGCCCACGCTGGTTTCCGCGGAAATCGGCGCGTAAGCAGCGGCGGATCCAAAGGGCTAAGGGCTCAAACTCCCCCGATAGGCCCTGGACCACATAATAAATGCATAGGCTGGAATATGTTCAAGGCAGGTAATTGTGGGGGCTCAAAGCCTTCTAGGCCCCCTCAAATGTGTTCATAGACAGGTGCGTCGCTACAGATTTTCGGGTGGGAGGCCTGGCGCAAGGGGGGCTGGGGCTCGTGATGAAGCCCTATGTTCACTGAAACGTGGCATTTTCAATAGTATTTCCATCCAAAGCGGGGGCTGGCCCCTCCCGCCACTTTCCGAGAGCGGGAGGGCCCGGTCCGCCAGGACCCCGGTGGCGACGCCCTGGCCAATGGTCATAGATATCCGCCACTGCGCTCAAGCTATTTGAAAGCCCGGCGAGATGCGGGCAGGTGATTGATTACCTTAACCCGGCACCGCCATTACGAACATTTTACCCCTACATTACTTTAACCCGTAGAACTTTTTACATTACGATCATTTTACCCCTACGTACTTTAACCCGTACGAACTTTTTCCATACGAACTTTTCCATTACGATAATTATACACGTACATACTTTATCTATACGTGCTTTAGCCATACGTACTTTTGCGTACGTACTTTAGGCATACGAACTTCTTCCTTACGCACTTTGGTCTGCAACCCACTCGGGATTTACAGACCAAAGTTCGTATGCTAAAGTACGTATAGATAAACTTCGTAAGCAAAAGTTCGTAAGCAAATGTACGTAGGGTATAAAACTCGTGTGCCAAAAGTACGTACGCAAAAGTACGTACGCAAAAGTTCGTAAGCAAATGTACGTAGGGTATAAAACTCGTATGCCAAAAGTACGTACGCAAAAGTACGTACGCAAAAGTTCGTAAGCAAATTTACGTAGGGTATAAAACTCGTATGCCAAAAGTACGTACGCAAAAGTTCGTAAGCAAATGTACGTAGGGTATAAAACTCGTATGCCAAAAGTACGTACGCAAAAGTACGTACGCAAAAGTTCGTAAGCAAATGTACGTAGGGTATAAAACTCGTATGCCAAAAGTACGTACGCAAAAGTTCGTAAGAAAATTTACGTAGGGTATAAAACACGTATGCCAAAAGTACGTAGGGTATAAAACTTATATGCCAAAAGTACGTAAGCAAATGTATGTACGTAGGGTACAAAGTTTGTATTTCAAAAGTACGCATCTAAATTTGAATAAGTTATCACTTTGCTCAACCACATTGGCGGACGCAAGGAGGGGGCATTCCGGCCATGGCCCCCCAAAGCGCTGTAGGGGGCAAACTCTTTCGGCCCCAAAGGCTGGATACATTTTTGCCTTCTAGGCCCCCTCAAATGTGTTCATAGACAGGTGCGTCGCTACAGATTTTCGGGTGGGAGGCCTGGCGCTAGGGGGCTGGGGCTCGTGATGAAGCCCTATGTTCACTGAAACGTGGCATTTTCAATAGTATTTCCATCCAAAGACTTTAGTATAAAAAATAACATGAATATTATATGCATAACAATTAACATTTCACTGCACCGCTGCCACCCACCACTTACTCGTTACAAAACACAAAACATATTCAACACGATCTATCATATTTAAACTTAACCCGGTACCGCCTGGGCTATGTCGCCAACCACCACCGTCTGGGGTCTGATCGGACCCTCCCCCTCCCCTACGATCTCGGGAACCGGAGGTGATGCGGAAAAATGTAAATACAGTAGAAAAGAGCAATTTCGCATCTGTCCATCTGTCCATAGCACCAAATATGTGGACGGTCACAAATGTTAAAAGAGGTCTTTGTGGTGTGGAAACGCCAAAATCCGCGCTGATTTTCTACGAGTAGATGATTGGCGGAAAGTACGAGTAGAGTTGAGTATGTAGGTACCGATCGTTAAATAATTTTTGCGAAAAATGGTACAAGAGAAATAGGACGGTAGCTAGATGGATCGGAAAGCGCACCTGTTGATTTCTAGATCGGCTGAATAACAGACAATTTCCAAGACCGTGGCACAGTGTTCTTCACTAGACCGGTGGTGACTAAACAGTGCTTAGTAAGCACTCTGCAAAAGGGGGCCACGCCTGCCCCACCCTCTACCTTTGTCTAGAAATGTCACTAAAGATGCCAAAGCTAAGTCGTCATGGAGTTTCATCACCAGCCCCAGCCCTCAAATCCGTGCGACGCCCGGACTTTTTATTACGCCCACGCTGGTTTCCGCGGAAATCGGCGCGTAAGCAGCGGCGGATCCAAAGGGCTAAGGGGCTCAAACTCCCCCCGATAGGCCCTGGACCACATAATAAATGCATAGGCTGGAATATGTTCAAGGCAGGTAATTGTGGGGGGCTCAGAGCCTTCTAGGCCCCCTCAAATGTGTTCATAGACAGGTGCGTCGCTACAGATTTTCGGGTGGGAGGCCTGGCGCAAGGGGGGCTGGGGCTCGTGATGAAGCCCTATGTTCACTGAAACGTGGCATTTTCAATAGTATTTCCATCCAAAAGCGGGGCTGGCCCCTCCCCGCCACTTTCCGAGAGCGGAGGGCCCGGTCCGCCAGGACCCCCGGTGGCGACGCCCTGGCCAATGGTCATAGATATCCGCCACTGCGCTCAAGCTATTTGAAAGCCCGGCGAGATGCGGGCAGGTGATTGATTACCTTAACCCGGCACCGCCATTACGAACATTTTACCCCTACGTACTTTAACCCGTACGAACTTTTTACATTACGATCATTTTACCCCTACGTACTTTAACCCATACGAACTTTTCCATACGAACTTTTTCCATTACGATTATTATACACGTACATACTTTATCTATACGTGCTTTAGCCATACGTACTTTTGCGTACGTACTTTAGGCATACGAACTTCTTCCTTACGCACTTTGGTCTGCAACCCACTCGGATTTACCCCTACGTACTTTAACCCGTACGAACTTTTTGCATCCCAACTTTTCCATTACAACTATTATACACGTACATACGTACTTTATCTATACGCACTTAGCCATACGTTCTTTTGCGTACGTACTTTAGGCATACGAACTTCTTCCTTACGTACTTTGGTCCGCAACCCACTCGGATTTACCCCTACGTACTTTAACCCGTACGAACTTTTTACATTACGAACATTTTACCCCTACGTACTTTAACCCGTACGAACTTTTTCTATACTAACTTTTTACATTACGAACATTTTACCCCTACGTACTTTAACCCGTACGAACTTTTTCCATACGAACTTTTCCGTTACGAACATTTTACCCCTACGTACTTTAACCCGTACGAACTTTTTCCATACGAACTTTTCCATTACGAACATTTTACCCCTACGTACTTTAAACCGTACGAACTTTTCCATACGAACTTTTTCCATTACGATTATTATACACGTACGTACTTTATCTATACGTACTTTAGCCATACGTACTTTTGCGTACGTACTTTAGGCATACGAACTTCTTCCTTACGTACTTTGGTCCGCAACCCGGGCCATACACACACCCCTGGTCTGCTATGTGTACATAAACTAGGTCGTGTTAAGAAATTTAGCATTGCCACAAGTACGTGTATTTTGTGCACCCGCTATCATTTGCAGTCCGTTTCACAACCACAGAGGGTAGTTGAAGGGTAGCTTTTTGCACCTGCAGCACCTCACACACCCCTCCTTACGCTACAAGTCCAGTTGGTTTGTGGAGGGAGCTCTGGTGCTGGCAGCAGTGTCTGACCCTACACATATCCCCCCTTGATAAAACTCCGATTCTGACATGTTACTCCAGAGCTGCTTTCATCGGAGGAATGAGCTGCACATTGTTCCACCTTGCAAAGAGTTTCCTCCTGGTCTTGTCAATTTCTTTGCATTTGCTGGTTGGATCAAACTTCTCAATGACGCAAATAGCATCGTCTGGTATGTCGTGCGGTGCAGAGGACAGCCGCTGCAGCGGCCTAGGGTGCATCAAACGCCCCACTTTCAAAAAATATTCTGCCTCGCTCCTGTCACCAATATTTATTTGTAACGTATCCTGAAAGCATCCACCATGTCATTTTTGAAGAGTATCTGAATTGACCTAGGGGGTCCGCATCTGCCCTGAAGTTCGCGAAATTCATCATTGACGGTGTCTACCCACAAGTTGTTCAAAAGCGGATTTCGAAGTCAAAATTCCTGTTATTTTACAAATACATACAAGTGTCATCCTACAACCATCTAACACATTAATTTTGAAATGTTTCTGACTTCATCCAGGGGTCTGCAAAAAGTCTACGTCTACCCAGAAAATCACCATATTTCGCGAAATTGGATACCCCTCGTACAAACAATTTAACACAGCTACAATACAGGACAAGTGCCATTTACTTCCACAGCTTCAACTTTCGCTTTCAGTCGTGCCCAGTCACATGCAAAACATTTTGCAAGAGCTCCCGGCCCTGCCCGGCGGTCAAAAAGTAGGATGTCAGTTTGATATGACGTTAACGCTATGCACCTTGCGCTGTCCATCGATGTAGGCGTCGGTTTGCGACCACTTACTGACCGGCAGCTCCAAGGACGCGTCGATATAGAGCGAGTTCATCATGAGCCAGGAGTCGCCGCTGACCAGGTCGGCCAGGCGAGTGGAGGCGTTGACCGTCGGGTGCGTCGGCTTGCCGAAGCCGGTGCCGAAGCGATCGGGCGGCTATGAGCGCGGCACGTCTGGCTTGACGGCTAGTATCTGCTGGCCCAGTGCATTGGGGGTCGACGTCACGGACGACATCGTCGTCGAAGAGGGGGCACCAGCTCCATTGTTACGCACCAATGGTGCTGTTCGCAGACACGCTAAGCACTTTCGGTGATCGGTTTTTTGACGCACGTGTATTTGTTTAGTGTCTTGATCAGCGCGAGGTCGTTCCACGCATCACGCGTGACGGAGCTAATCATCAGCCACCACTCGCCTTTCACGTGAGCCATGAAGTCTACGAAGTCCAGCAACTTGCCGAACTGATGCGCCGCCGCCAACGTTGTACGAGGCAAGTCCGTGATTGGCTGCTCGAGTAGCACAAGCTTAATTGCGTGGATGGCCCTTGCCATCCAGCGTGCCTGGTGGATGCTTCCTTAGCCAGTTTGTCTGCCGCTTCGTTTCGTGGAAGACTGCAGTAGGCTGGCACCAATCGTAAGTGCGTCGGGCGATCCTGGTCTGCAGGGGACAGGAGAAGAGACCCAATATTGGCGCCGATGGGGGAGCGCTGAGAAGGAGCTCCTGCCTCCAGGGTCATGGGCGCCGCCTGCGAGTCGAGGGCAGTTTTGGACGTCGAGGTGCATCGACGACGCTGTCATCGTCCGAACAGCTGAACGCTGCTGCGGACGCTGATACGGCTGGGGCATTCCAGGACAGATCGACCAAGGCTTGACACCACCATGTCTAGAAAAAAACTGAAACTTTGTCTCCGGGGTAGTTTTGGGTGAGAAACACGCCTGTGAGAATCTTAGCCCCCTCCGACCAAAGGTGACCGAGTTATAGCCCGAGGCATTTTCGGGAGGTCACCTTGTAGGCTCATCTTTGATGCTTCATAACTCAAAAACGCATTGCCTGATTAACAAGTTTTGTATATAATTGAACTCGTCTTGAACCATACATTGTTTTAAAAAAGAAAATTTTAAAATTTTAAAAATGTTGACTTTTAATTCCTTTGACCTTTTATTTTGTGACCTAGCTTGACCTGTTGGCAGTACTTTTAATTCCTTTGACCTTTTATTTTGTGACCTAGCTTGACCTGTTGGCAGTTGAAACTGACCTTTTGACACCTCAAAAATTTTGATCCATAAATTATCTTTTGATAAAAATTAAAAAATTGCGTTCTTGCTATAGATTCCAAATTTTTACCACCTAAGGTAGGTATGCAGACGGTTTTTGACCACTACAGTAGTACAGCCTTATGTTTAACACCGCAAACAAAGCGATCGCTTTGGAATCGGTTGCTTGCAATGATATTGCATTGTCTTTACCAACTTTTCATCGTGCAAGTGTCAAAGAGTATGAGAATTAACACGCACCCACACGAGGGGTGGGCAACCGGCCTCTTCAGGTTTCCACAGGTAGTAAAAAAACATCATCGCCCAGCGCCACCGCACTTGATCTACCTCTAACTCGACATTTTTGCAGCTTCTGACAAGATTTTAGGCTTGGGTCATATCAGGTCCGACCTCCAACCCTGGTCAAGAGACCTAACCTTGAAAAAAACTTTTAAGGTGCATCAGTAAGATCAAATTTAACCTATCGTACTAAGATTCACATCACATAGTAAGGTCACCGGGCAATATAATTGTTCGTAGCAGGATTTCCATATCGATAACCTGGGACAAGGCCACGATCTTTCCATTAGAAATGCATGGGGCAATTGGTAAATTTTGATAACATACGAGAATTACTATAGATGTTTTATTTTATACGTTGCCGCGTCTGACTTTCCACTGCAGTTTCATTAATATCATTTTTACCATACAGACCTAAGCCCGGCTCTAGGTCAAAGCAGGTTAAGTCCGAAATTTTACAAGACAAAATTAAAATATACATAATCCTATTGGGCACAAGAGCATTTCAATGGTGCTGAAATTTTTTTATGCGGCTCCGCTCAGTCAGCTATTATACCACGAAATTTAGCTTTCCACTGTGTTCCTGTGAGGAATACTTTGACCTCGAGCGACCTCAAAGGTGACCCGACCATAGGATTGTATGTGGCATTGTCGGTAGATATTAAAAAGAGCTATTTAGCGCCATCGCTCTCAGTGCACTGTTCATTCTTCATGGTTTACTGAACAGCACAGATAACCAACAATTAGGCCACAGAGCCTGCGAAGGCTCGTGTTTTTTTTCTTCAGAACTTATGCCTGGAGCATGAAAGCGAGAGAAATGACTGAAGAATGTACATCTCCTGACGGAGAGCTGTGCTCAACACTGCAAAAATATTAACTACATCAAATTGTGCCGCCATGCACATCATTTTAAAGCAATGCAAAGGTTTCATTCCAGTTCAAAAGTTATATCGAAACAAAATTCAATTATGTTAATAAAGCGTTTTCACTACGTCTCACAGCAAGGGCGCCTGCGACTTTATCGAGAGCACGGCCAAACCGGCAACATGTCACGATGGTTTAAAAAGTCCAGTGAAAGATAAAATACGTGATGCCAAAGGCACATGTGCTTTTTACGCATACATTTTTCAGCACGATTAAGTTCTTGCACATTCCACAATTAAGCATAGTCAATGTTGCCAGACAGCTCCAAAGTCTGTTCGCCAATGCGATTATAGAAAATTGAATCAAAAGTTTCATAGAATACCAGCGATAAATAAGACATCCATCACTGTTCATGAAATCTCTACAAATAAAGGAAGAGAGGTTCGGGTTTCGTATACCTATGTTTGAATCAAATAGTGTCGTGCTGTGCAAGAAGACTTTCTTTTATAGTGAATGATCGCAAATTTAGTCCTGGCCAATAACCAATGCAAAGGAAATATTAAATATACTGGTAGAAATGATTTGGCTTGAGTAACGAGTGATCTGACGGCCATCATTGCAGGTGAATGAATGTGTTTGGTCAGAACAGAGTCAGTGTCAGTGTTACAAGTCATCTCAGTGTATTTCCTTATTCTTCAATGATAATACAAGGCACCAGGAGTGTGGAAATATACCTATTTGTACCGAACCGAATCTTACCGAACACCTCCAATGAAACGTGGAAACAGTGGTAAAACATCCTTTGAACGTTCTCTTTTTTCATTTCAAGCACTAATTCTTGGTTCAATGCGGTTCGAACGGCCTGTGAGAGGGCTAAAACGCATGATACAATTTGCTATTTATTTTCACGTAGTGGCTCTCAATATTGTTTCAAATTTGCCCACCCCTAATCATTAAAAAAACCTTTTGAAGAGGTGTTTGAACTGGGATCCGTGTCGGCTATAAAATAATCACCTTCTAAAACGGCAGTCGATTGTGTTATGATTTCAGATCAACATTTGTTCGCATATATGACAGATTCAAATTACCCCCTGGGAATGAAAGCCTTTCAGACACATTTTTTACATTGTATGAATCCTCTGAAAGGTATGCTGTGCTTCACTGAGTCACCTTGTATCGATATTATTTTTCCATCTCCGGGAACGACGTAATTGTGTGAGTTAGTGGTGCTTATAGGGTAAGTTATACTTATTTCAATTATTGATGAATTCGCGACATCTTTGTAAATTTTTGTTTAAGGGTGCAAGGCTAGATAACCCGTTACTAATAAGTTCCTTTCCGCTCGTCTCCCTCGAAAAAATGTATCTTTTTCTATCACTTTTAATGGCTGCTATTTTTCTTTATTATAAACCATGTCCCAGTTGTTGCCAGTTTAGTTTTAGGACTCGGAGTCTCACTAGAATCATCAAGGAACTTTTCACGGAGACCCCGACCCCACCACCCAAACGGGCACCTCCCACGATGAATGGTAATTAAGGAACCAAAGTTGAACGTCCCACAAAGCATCAGGACGGCTGCCTACCTTAGGTTACCCTCTCGCCAGCCAGTTGCCAGCTGACCTACGGTATTTACGGTACCTACCACCTGCCAGTTTACCCAAATTATTTTGCTAGAAGGTGCGAAAATGTTGAGTTAGAGGAAGATGAAGTACAGTGGCGCTGGGCGATGATGTTTTTTACTACCTGTGGAAACCCGAAGAGGCCGGTTGCTCACCCCCCGTGTGGGCGCGTGTTAGTTCTCATACACTTTGACACTTGCACGATGAAAATTTGGTAAAGACAATGCAACATCATTGCAAGCGACCGATTCCAAAAGCAATCGCTTTGTTTGCGGTGTTAAACATAAGGCTGTACTACTGCAGTGGTCAAAAACCGTCTGCATACCTACCTTAGGAGGTAAAAATTTGGAATTTATAGCAAAAACGCATTTTTTAAAATGTTTTATCAAAAGATAATTTATGAAGCAAAGTTTTTGAGGTGTCAAAAATGTCAATTTCAACTGCCAACAGGTCAAGCTAGGTCACAAAAGAAAAGGTCAAAGGAATTAAAAGCCAAAGTTTTTACAATTGTGAAATTTTCTTTTTTCCAAATAATGTATGGTTCAATACGAGTTCAATGATATACAAAATTTGTTAATCAGGCAATGCGTTTTTGAGTTATGAAGCATCGAAGATGAGTCTACAAGGTGACCTCCCGAAAATGCCTCGGGCTATAACTCGGTCACCGTTGGTCGGCCCTCCTCTGTCCTGCCGGGCCAGGCGCTCCGTGTGGCGTCGCCTCAACCAATAAATTAACACGAGCAGTGGAAGGGAGATCCTAAAGTGCCCCCGCCACCTGTTTTTCCTATGGCCGGAGAACCATCGCCTCCGGAAAATGTTGCGTAGTTGCATTTCAGAGGATTCATGAGTGCGTCGAGGGTGAAATAATTTTGAAAATCGGTCGATAATGTTTCGTCCGATTAACTTGCAAAGTCAGACCTATACTTTGAGACCGTCCCAATCGCGCTAACGCACCAGTTCGCCTGCACTGTAGAGCGGGTGCTGACGAAATTACGTCAAATAACTGGGCTACATGCCAAAGTCATCCCACAGGAAGATTAAGGTCATTGAGCCAAAGTATTCCGGTCAGACGGTATCATTCAGTATGACGTATAATAATAAGCTATGCCTTCATAGTTCATGCTACTCAATTTCGAGATAAATAGTCTATTTTCAAGGCCAAACCCTCATTTCCTGCCCATAGGCTGCTTAAGTGGCATGCAGGTATATTGTACATTATTGGGAATGCGTCATATTATTACATCCTAGGTCAGTGACCTCTAATGATCTTGACCTCAAATTTTCAGAGAATATTGTGTGGGACCTTCCCTCTATGCGCTTAGTCTGCTTCTAGTTTATTCCTGGTTTTTCCCGCATAATCAGGACATTTCCCGACAGGTCTCCAGCACAGCCTAGATTTGACCTTTGTGACCTCGTTTAACCTTGAAGAAATTGACCTAGTTCGATGAAACTTGGCTATAATATTCATCACCATCACCCTCACACACCTCTAAACGAGCATTTTTTCTAATAATCTTGGTGTCTTGGATTTCAGGGGGCACTTTAGGACCCCCTCCACTGCACGTTGAGGCAAGACCCCTCTCCACTGCGCGTGGTAACGACTGTGGAAGCGGACCGCCGGCGGAGGAGCGACGGTGGGTGTCCTGGTGGCTAGCAGCGTGCTGAGTGTGGTAGGTGTCTGCATGATGTACTTTTTAACCAGTGTCTTCTTTTTAACTGCGTCTATTGAAACCCATGTATTGCTATGCTTTGTGAATCGGCTGATCGATGCTGATGGATGATGCATGTTTAGTGCTGATGCGGACCCCTAGATGACATCCGATGTTGCTTGCATTTCGCACAGCGTCATCGTATTACCAATGTAACAAAGTGAGCCAACAGACAGGACGTTTTGAAGACATCGGGGCATATGATGCACCCTACCGGCGCTTCAGTGAGTTCTGATAGGACCGTCCAGACTGTCCAGGCAGACTTCTTGCCACGTCTAGCAAAACTAGACATAGGGTCGCATCCAGTTGGAGCGTGCAACATGGGCAGTGCACGGGCCTTATCTCTCGTCCCATTCCAGATGCTATGTCATGTGCTGCTAAGTACCGGAAACTCTGACCTTTTCTAAAGGCGAGCCACGGTGTCTTCTGGTTGCAACTCATGTGGCAGGGACACTGCCAGCACCACGACATTGGTGTCTACAGTCCGGATGAGTATTGCATGGTGTCCATGCTTGGCTGCGTGAGATGCATGCTGCAACATCCGAGTATCGGTTTCCTCATGGTTACTGGGGCGAGCAGGGGCGCAGCCAGGGGGGCACAGGGGGCACGTGCCCCCATCGGTGCCGGGTGCCCTTTTGATTGCCAGGTGGTGTACCCCCTTTGGGCCGTGCCGCTCGAAATTTAGTGCCCTACGCCGTTGAACCTAGATGGAACTAGGCCGCATTTAGCGATTTCAACTATTGTTTGACAATTCAGTGCCTTTTTGGTCAGCTAAAGCATTCTGTCGCCTTTCCAAGCACCCGGGAAGAGTGTAGGCACGTAATCCGTTTCCAGATAATGCCTCATCGTCGCCAATAATCGTACGGGTGGAGCTCATCTGGTGCCCCCTGGAGGTGATCATGTGCCTTCTGAGCTGATCTGATGCCCTCGTAGTCAATCTGGTGCCCCCCTCCCCTGAGAAAATAATTGTGCCTTCTGAACCTATATAATGCTCTCTAAGTTAGTCTGATGCCTCCGAGCTTGCCTGCTGCCCTATTAGCTGTTTTAGTTTCCCTTGAGCTGATCCGGGCCCCATGAACTTATTTAATGCCTCCCGGAGTTGATCTACTGTCCAGGGGTGCAGCCAGGAAGGCACAGGGGGCACGTGCCCCCATCACTGCCGGGGTGCCCTTTTGATTGCCAGGTGGTGTGCCCAATTTGGGCCGTGCCGCTCGGAATTTAGAGCCCTAGCCGTTGAACCTAGATGTAACTGGACCGCATGTAGCGATTGAAACTATTGTTGGACAACTCAATGCCTTTCTCGGTCAGCTAGGGCATTCTGTCGCCTTTCCAAGCACCCGGGAAGAGTATGGGCACCTAATATGTGTCCACCTAATGCCTCATCGTCGCCAATAATCGTACGGGTGAAGCTAATCTGGTGCTCCTTGAGCTCATCCGTGGCCTCTCAACTGGTCTTGGCCCCTTGAGCTGATTACTTGCCCTCTAAGCTGATCTGGTGCCCCTGAGCCAATCGAGTGCCCCACTGAGCAAATAATTGTGCCTCCTGAACCTATATAATGCTCTCTGAGTTAGTCTAATGCTTCCGAGCTTGTTTGGTGCCCTGATAGCTGATTTAGTGCCCCTTGAGCTGATTCGGGCCCCCGAGCTGATCTCATGCCTCCCCAAGTTGATTCTGTATCCTAAGTCAATATGGTGCCTCTTCAGCTGATTAGGTGCCCTCAACTGATTATTGATGTCTCCTTAGATGGTCTGGTCCCCCTCTGAGCTGGTTTGGTGAGCCCACCTTGTGTCCCCTGAGCTGTTATGTTGCTCCCTGAGCTGATTTAGGCTCCTGCCATAGTCTGGGGGGCTGGGAGCTGATCTGGACCCCGAGCGGATCGATCTGGTGCCACCTGAGCTGCACTAATGCCCCTTAGTCGATCTGGTGCCTCCTGAGCCCATATGATGCCCCCTGAGTAAGCTGGTGCCCTTTCAGCTGATCTGGGCCGCCTTACGTGATTTCATGAGCAGATCTAAAGCCCTGAGCTGAGCTGGGCCCACAGGGGCTGGTGAGGGCCCCTGAGATGGTATGGGGCTCCTGAGCTGATTAAGTGACTCCTGACTTGATCTGGAATTCCCGAACTGATCTGGGCCCCGAGCTGGTCGGGGACCACTGATCTGATTGTTTGTCCCCTAGGCTGATCTGGTGCCCTATGGGCCGATCTGGTGTCCCCCGAGCAGCTCTGGGGATTTTGAACTGCTTGGGCCCCGAGCTGGTGAGGGATTCCTGAGCTGAATTAGTGCCCCTGACTTGATCTTGCCCCCTGACCTGACTTGATCTTGCCCCCTGACCTGACTTGAGGCGCCTGAACTGATCTGGGGCCCCCAAGAGCTGATCTGGGGCCCAAGAGCGGATCTAGGTTTTGAGGGTACCCTGAGCTGGTCTGGGCGCTGAGCTTGTGAGAGCCCCTTAAGTTGGCTTAAGGCCCCCTGAAGTGATCTGACGCCTTAAACTGTTCTGGGGCTTCTTGAACTGGTTTAAGGCCCTATGAGCCTATCTGTGGCCCATTGAGCTAGTTTGATGACCTCATCTCTGGGACCAATGAGCTAGTCTAGTCCCTGGGTGAAGCATGAGCTGCTCTGTGGCCCTGATCTACATCAGAGGCCCCTGAGGTGATCTTGAATAGATAGATAATAAGAACACAAGGCCAACTCCCATCATCTTGGGGCGGGGTCACTGAGCTAGTCTATTCCCTGGAGGCACAACTGGGGGGGATGGGGTAAGTTGCTCTGGAGGCCTCTGATCCACACTTGGGGGCCCCAGAGCTGGTCTTGAATAGATGGGGAATAAGAACACAATGGAAACTCCCCTTGTAAAACGGAGCTAACGAGGAATGAGGAATCTCTAAAACGGCTTGTGATACCTAGGCACCCCTGGTTATATAAATTGCTTATTATACTGGTGGATTCTGGGAAGGGATGATAAAAAGGCATGTGCCCCTGAGCTCAGAGCACAGTCCCCTAAACCAGGATTTCTACTAATTAATTTAGATGAAGAAATAGTTTTCACAATTTTCAGCCCTGTCACACCATCCCCATCCAAACCACTGGCCTGATCACCTTTTATTTACTCGTAACTGGGACCGAGCCTTGCGAATATGGAACTTAATAAATGCATTCAAAAGGTATCTCCCAAATTTTTCCGGCAGCAACAACGTGTTCTTCCAAAGACACTATGCTACTCCTCGTCCCACGGCGATTGTGGGAGGCAAGGGACTTAATCCGCATTCAGCTAGGGCTCACTCGTCACGACAAAACCAGTGGGCATAACAAAAAAAATTTCGACTCCAATATGCCTTAACCTGTACATTGTAACAGATATCACATGCTCCGCTGATTTATCTGATGTTAGGTACTTGCATGAGTCGGCTGCCCTTAAATCTATCCAAAAAAGTAGTGTTTTGGCTACTTCCATGGCATTTTGGTGATATTTTGTTCCTTTTTCGGTTTTAATCGAGTTTTCCTTCTCCGTCAATTATTTCTTTGCATTTTTATTGAACCAAAGATGCCCAAAAAATGATATAAACAAAGATATAGTAAGTTTTTTAGGTTACGTTAAAAAGTGCCCTTTTTTCCCGGGGTGCCCCTCAAAGTTGGTGTGCCCCCCCATACGAAAGCTCTGGCTGGCTGGCCCCTGGGGGCGAGTGAGGTCAGATCTGGCAACACAGGCTTGATGAGCACTCTTTCAATCAGTAATGACGAGTTGCTTGTCTTCCTGGTCTGTGAAAGCTGCTGAAAGGAGTCTGAACAGCTCGGTATTGTTGCTGTCCACTGGTAGGTAGTTCTGTCACTTTCTTGGTATGACTCCGGCAGCCACCACACGTCTCCGCGCGCCTTCTCCCCTTTGCACGTGCATAACTTTATGATGACTTGTGTCTGCTGTTTGCCATCTCCAGTGTTAGTTTCCATCCCTCACGTGCCTGGTGAATCGGGTTTGAAGATAACCCCCTTCGTGTTTTCTGAACAGTGAAGTGGCCTGCCCAAAATTCCCTGGTTACATCTGGGTGTTTGGTGGTGAGTTCAGCCATGTCTTTCAGGTCCACCGGTATCCACCTAGCATAGTGGGTGTGCTCCAAAGCGTGGAACCGGGGGACCAGCTCTGTCAGAGCACCGAGGTATTTCCTTAAAGAACTCTGCCTGCGAGAACGGACATTTATTAGAACCAGCAGTTCCAATTCCAGCACGGTTTCCCAGTACTTAACCTGAAGAACGTCTTCTCTCTGGCAACACCCGTCTTCGAACCGAGGAGGGTCCTCTACATCCTTGATTTCTCCTACACAGTAGCAGTCGTAGGCACGGTGTTGCAGGATGTACAGAGCTGCTGCAGTCACTTCATGTGCTCTTCTTGTGCGCCAGACATGGGATGCTCGTAAGAATGAGTCTGCTGTCGGGCCAAGCGGCGCACAAGCTCCTCTCCCCGAGCCCCCTGACATTTTGATGGCGAGAATTGGCGCCCCTGCGATAAGATTTGGCGCCCTCTGACGGGTTTCGTGCCCACGCGTAAGGTTTTACCGCCCAAAATTGGCGCCCTCTGGCCCAAATGGCACCCCCGACCATGTGCTCCCCCTGATCAGTGATCCTGAATCCACCACCACCACCACGGCTGCATTAGAACCAGAGATAATTGCAAATGTAGGTTTTAGGTGGCGGCCATTTTGAAATACAATATGGCGGTCACTGCTTGACAATACCAAATTGCAATATGTACCATATACTTTCTTGCCCTCAAAACCATACATTCACGTACCAGGATCAAGTAACAGTCTCATTATGCCCATAGACTATAGAAAATGTAGATTTCAAGTGACGGCCATTTTTAAATCCAATATGGCGGTTATAAAGAAAAAAAATTCAAGTGGCCCAATGTCTGAAAATGTTCGCAACATGTCGATGTACAGCTGTGCCAAATTTGGTGCTTGTATCACACAATGCACAATAGGTTTGCTAAGCCGCCCCACTGATAGTCGGTAGTCTGTAACACGAAAACACACTGGCCACCATCCCGTCTGACCCGTCAGATCGGCGTTTTTGGTAAACATACATACAAGTTCTGTCTAAATGACATTAAATCATATTGTGGACCAAATGTGCCTTGGAATCATGAGTTAGGGTAAGCGCTTGTGAACACAAAAGGGGAGAGCGAACAAAGGTGACTGCGCGTGTGTTGCAATGTTCAGAGGTGGTGGACACGGCAGACCATGTACAGTACCATATTCCTTCTGGAGGGCACCGCTGTCCAGTCCGGGGCATTCACCGGCACAAAATCACTTACTTCCTCAGCCGGGATGTATTGACCAGCCCGCATGACCAGCGGACTCCCTTCGTTGGTTTCAAAATGGTTCACTACACATTAATACACATTCACCTCACATTCAACATCACATTTGCCGCAATTATCCGTTTATTGGAGACAGCTCACTTTAGCTTGGTGAAGATTTTGCCAGCAACCTGGAAGACAGCAGAAATTCGGTCATTAATATCAATAAAAAATCAGTTCTAGACTTTCTTTTCAGTGCTGCCCCCTATGGTCGGCCAGTTTATGTTGAATGCGAACATATGATAGCCTTCATATGAACATATGAAGGCCCAAGCACATTAAGACCCGCCCCGGTGGGCGTCCCAGCCTCTTTCCCGCTTTTGTAGATGCTTGGAATGTGACTTATTGAAATCAGAATTGAATATATAATGGGAAAAAAGCGGGTTCGAGTCTGAAAAGTAAAATGTTTTTTTGACGACCCTAGTGGCCCACCTTTCAAATGAGCTTTGGACTGAGATAGCAGTTTTGTAGAGCGTGTCGAAAAACCACTATTGGAATTTTTATTTTCACCCAAAGCTCTCAGCAAAACATTTCCGCAAAGCTTTAAAGGTTCAAAGCAGAGGGGGCCCATCTAGCAGCGTATGTCAGGGAATGAATGTAAACAAATGGCATGGCCACGCAACCTGACATGTCGCGGGCCGCCGCCAGCAGCCAGAGTCGTGATTGCACGAGATGCTTAGGTTAACCCAGCGTAGTGGGACAAGAGGCGATCTCTATGTTTCGAGCAATTTGAGGTGGATAGAAAAATGGGGTTTCCTGATTTTCAGGCCTATTTTGTCCAAAAATTGTTTTTTTTTTTAGAAATTCGACAGTGGTGTATTCCCTTTAACGGCCTTCTGACGAGATTTTCTGCCTGCAGAGGCACAGTGAACAGTCCGATAGCAGCGCCTTTCTTTCAAAATTGTGCATGTTTGTTCCTTTTTGTATCTTGAGAACCTCTTCGATAAACTGCGAGGCCATAAACACTGCCTCAGTACGCTGCAAAGGAATACCCCGGTCTGCGACCTGGGCTAAAGCCCCACCGGCGCAGGAGAGACGCATGACAATGTGCTGAAAGCAAACCATATTTCCTTCGCAATGTATGTCTTCATAAGCCTGCAGGTCAGTGTTATCATTCTTTTCTTTGAAAAAAACTAATAAAGAGCGCGCAGTCACTCCCGGATTCGAACCCGGCATCTCTGACCAATAGACAGGGGATCTAACCACTATCCCAGCACGCCACGCTCTGCACCCTCCCATTAGCCCTACACCTGTGACCCGTCAAGAGGTCACTGGCTGGTATCACTCAACCGAGGATAGCGCCGTGGCGTGGCGCCGGGTGCTGTGTTCGTATAGAAAAGGCACGGTATAAAGCTGTTTCTAGAAGACGAACCAAACATTATGTTGGCCTGGAATTACTTGTTTCGGCGACCCAGGGCCGTAAGCTAGCTTCATGCCAAATTTCATCCACTTCCATTTATTTTAAGGACTTGAAACCATGGTGAGAATCAAAGATGGTCCGATAAATTTAGCACCTTGTAATACATTTTCGGAATAATTACTCGAAAGCTGTTGAAGATAAGTGGGTAGTGTAAATGAGTGAAATGACTCCAATTAACTTTCCTATTTAGTCATGTCAATTCTGAGCTTGTGAGTGACATGTGCTCGGAACTGAGAAGCTACAAATAAAATGTTTTCTAATAAAATTATATTTATACATATAAAACAATAAATTTCAATATCACGATATCCATCTCCAAATATTATCAGGCAGAAGCAATTTTCTTTCATGATCAGAAATGAAAATTCAAGTCGTTGCATTATATCGCGAGATATTAAGATTTGAATGAAAAGAGCAAAAATGTAGTTCTCCGGCAGATTGGTAAAAACTAGATCAGAATATGACGTTTTTCACTGGGAAATATGCCTAAGCACAATAAAATTGACCTAGCTGCCTCCAGGTGGCTGTCTTTAAACTAACTGAAGCGTGCCTTCCGACATTTCGAGCTTATAAGTCGGCCGTCAAATTTCAATAGCTTTTTTGCTTATAACAGAAATACTCTGTTTTTGCGTAATAGATATTGTCGGACCAGTTTGAAATTTTTTCTTAGGTGGCCCCTGTTGCTTATTCAAAAGGAGCAAAATTTCAAATTCGTCGATTAAGAAATAAAAATGAGAAAAATGCAAAATTGCAAAAATTGTTTCAAAATTTCTCACAAAACTATTTTGAATTTAGATTTGGGGGCCTTAGTTTGGGCGTCTGGCGTGAAAGGGCTATCACCCTACACAATTGCAGAGCCCTGGCATCAACTGTCAGAACCGCCAAGCGGCCAGAATAGAGCCTCTTGAGAAATCTCAATCCGCTTCGCTCCATGGATTTCGTCATGCGGCTCTGACATGAAGCTACTTACACAACTATCTACGGCGTGGAGGTAGTCGAGTAGCTCTTCCGTGCAGGTCTCCTCCGTTTTACTCCGGCTATTTACTCGCTCTTCGCACTCGTCAAACTTGGCCTTGAGCTTCGGCGCGTCTCCGTGTGAAGCGCAGTCCCCCTTCAGAGTCACCTGGGGATCCTCCAAGTCCTCTTCTTCCTCTTCCTAAAAAGGACGAAGGAATCAGTTTGTAGCGGCCACTGCACCGCTACACGGCTCCAGCCGCAGCTGACCAGCTGACCCCGCGCCCTCAGCCGCGGCGCGGTCAGCCGACCACCGCCGCCGGCACAGGCGCGCCGGGTCACTGCCACCACACCAGCCACCCACCCGGCCGACCAACCAGAGCGCGACCTGGTCACGTGACCACTGCCAGCCGGGTATAAAGGCGCGCTGCATGGTGACAACATGCCTCCGGTATTTGGTATTGAATGCCTCCGGAAGGCATTCCTGTTCTGTCGGGATTTAGAGTACTGGGGTGCTTAACAATTTAATTTCAGGTCTTTTGTGGAATAACATGTATTTGTATTGCGCTGCAAATACATCTGACAAGTAAATGCCTGCATGATAAATCCCATCTACCGCTCTTATACGCACGCACATGCCACGCTGTCTTTACTGGTAGGTTATGCACCCCTCTCATGCCAATTTAACAAGGGGAGACTGCAACGCCGGTCGGCCAAATAATTTTTATAATCTTTTCTTTATATAATCTTTTTTATAATCTTATTTTATACATAATATTTCTTATTTCTTGCTGGGTCTTACCAGCAAAAAGTCAAGAAAGACAGCTAAGCGATGAGGAACTCCTATGATGCCGAACAGCGCCGCTGCACCGTTCAAAAGGGAGTAGAAGGGTAACGTCGATTTGAAGACCTTTTTAGGCATAAGGGCGAAAAAGACATATATTTTTTATTATCAATAATAATTCACTCATTATTTTCATTCTAAAAAATGTGGCAAAAGTGGCAAAACTGGCAAAAACTAGTCTATGCCAGCCGGTTTTAACCATGGTAAATACCGGTAAAAACCACCCAGTGGCAAAAACCTGCCAACCCCGATTAAAATAGACCAAGGTCAGAGTGCGAACGTCCCAAAAATGTAAAATTAATTTCTGGTTTTAAGGTCATTCAAGGTCATTGACCTATGACGTCACAATATGACATATTCCCTATAATTACACCATGACTTTTTAAATGCCATACTGCGGAGTCGATTTTCGTAGGATCTCGTTCGGACGAGATCCTACACCATGACTAGCACCATAGCATCCGTTCGACGCGAAATGAGGATTGAACTTTACCTATGAGATTTTACTTTGACCTGTGACCTTGACCTTTACATTGAGTTACCTTAACTATGACGTCGTAGCATAATATACGTCATACTGGGTAACGCCATGCGACCGGAAGCACTGGACCAATGAGTTTGAGAATGCTGGTATGACTTTGAACTGTGACCTTGACCTCCATGTGGGGGTGAACTTCACATCAAATCTCGTTTTATATGGCGCTATAACGTTGCCAGTCGGTCTTTGATGGACGCGAACTGGTGCAACCGCGCGATTGCAGCGATCTCAAAATAAAGGGTTTAACTCTGGAAGCCTATAATTATAAAATTGGGGCCAATTTTCAGGATTGTTTGACCAATCGAGGTGCCATTGAATATTCTCAAAAGTAGCGAAATAACTTTTTCCACGAAGGGTTCTCCGGCCACCTAGAAAAAGTAGGTGGGGCCTCCGAGGCTCCCCTCCAGTGTGCTTGTTAAGACGCCCTGGTATGAGGTCCCGGGACACCTTTATTGGCATGGGGGTACCCATCTCCCTACAATCTCAGCAACCATGCTTGGAAGGGAAAACGGAAAGCAGTGTTCCATTGCTTGCCCCGATTTCTAGCAAAAATGTTTCAACAAAAAGTACTAAATTAGCTACTGTGCACAGAAAATGCTTCGATAAGTCAAACATAAGAAAAGAAACATTGAAGATTCACAAGTTCGTACCGATTAATTCGAAGACCGTTATTGTCCATGAGCTCTCGAATGATGAGGGACAGAAGGTTCGAGTTTCACATTGAATATATGAAGTTCAATGGCGCCACGTGATGGAGTTGTTCTTCCGATCCGAGGATCAGATCTTAATTAAAGCAGCATGTCTTAATCTTATATATACGAAAAGCGGTTGTCGGCGTGGACGTTGTGTGACTCTTATCTGTGATGTGTGCTTTCTAATATAAATTGAACTGGGATAAATCAAACTTATTTGGGTATAGGTAGAAAAGAAAACTACCTAAAACAAACCTATGACAACAGTAATAATCGGTTTCTGACGCATTGTGCTCCCACTAAATTTTCCAGCAAATGCACCAGTGTCGGAATTGTTCCGAATCTTCCAGTAATACGTTCAGTTTTTCGGAACAGCTCAAATTTTTCTGTTAGCAATAGTAACCTCCACACCGCATCAAGTTCATTCGCAGTGTCACCAAAGCGCAGTATTGCTCAGTTCTCCCCCTCCCCGTTACCCCACTTCCAACCGGACGCGTCTATGCGGCGTGCCGACTGCAGGCTGAGTGGCCGGCGACGGTGTTGGGCTTGGTCTGCGGTGCTCGTTACTGATTTTGCTGTGGAGACTCCATTCTTTTTATCGGCGTTATATGTAGTTTAAGCAATGCTCATTCACATGAAGGTGTTTTGAAGTCAATAAAAACATAGGAAGTATTTATGGTTTTTATTAAGTATTTTAAGTATTTTGGTATTTATGGATAAGTATAAACATAGTAAGATGTATGGAGTACAATGCTTGCGAAAAAATTGCTGCAAGAAATTGAATGACACATAACTCCCCCGAAACACCTCACTCCCACTGAAACAATTATCCAGCGAGAGGGCACAGGCAAACATGCCAGCACAAATGTAAAGCCTTGCAGTTGAAAAAAATGCAAACACCTTATTATATTTTTAGTGTCTGTATTTTGAAGGTATTTTATAGCAGCACAAAACTTCAGACTAGCCATTGTCCATTACCGGGAAACACGAAGCTTTTGGTGACAAGTGTTTCGACGAAAAATACCTACAGCCCTTGAAGCCTATTGAATATGGTAGTGTTGGCAGATCATGACATCATCCACAGGCAGATGTTTCTTTCTAAAGCTGTGCGCACTTCCACAGAGGTGGTGGATTTTCAAGTGCTGTCGTAATGTACATGAAACAATGGAAACTATGGAAGGAGATGGGAAGGATAAGGATGGATGAGGGTAAAGGAAGGTGGCATACTACCTGGAGGGGTCGCTGTTGCCCAAGGCGCATGCACTTGTTACCTCCAGGTAGTGTAAGGATAAAGAAGAGAATAAGGATCAGAATTCCCGGCTGCTACACACACAGACACATACTCATATGCACACACATGAACTTAAAACCCAAAAGAAACTGAAGAAGATGAAGGCGAAATAGGCGATGCTGGGCTTCGTGTTTGTTTCATTTTTGTATGGATGGTCCAGAATAAGTTACTTCATGGGTCTCTTTCCCGAGAGGAGCATTTTAAAAATAAAAATATTGAGCTAATTGTACATTTTCAGAGAAATTTTGGATGCTTCCATGATTTTTGGCTGAAAATAGCACTAATTACACTCAATTCAAGGATTCCACCAAGGTGTCACATTCCGTTTAAAGAGAGGAACACATAAAAAATTGTATTGGCTGGATCAAAAGGTCACAAAAAGTAGTTTCCGCAGTCCTATTCTCATAGTTGCGAATTGAGCCTCTAAATACCTACCTTAAAATCGACCTTAAAGTCGAATTTCTAGATGACTCATCAAGAATTCTCGCCATTGACCAAACAACGTAGCCTCTGCCACGCCAATCAATTTCTCTGATGACTAGGTCATATCAGTCCTAAACAGCGTGTCAGGAGCACGTGCCTGCGTGCATGTTATGCACCCTACATGCTGTGTGCAAGTATTCACCAAATGCATGTTATGCACCCTACATGCTGTGTGCAAGTATTCACCAAATGCATGTTATGCACCCTACATGCTGTGTGCAAGTATTCACCAAATGCATGTTATGCACCCTACATGCTGTGTGCAAGTATTCACCAAATGCATGTTATGCACCCTACATGCTGTGTGCAAGTATTCACCAAATGCATGTTATTCACCCTACATGCTGTGTGCAAGTATTCACCAAATGCATGTTATGCACCCTACATGCTGTGTGCAAGTATTCACCAAATGCATGTTATGCACCCTACATGCTGTGTGCAAGTATTCACCAAATGCATGTTATGCACCCTACATGCTGTGTGCAAGTATTCACCAAATGCATGTTATGCACCCTACATGCTGTGTGCAAGTATTCACCAAATGCATGTTATGCACCCTACATGCTGTGTGCAAGCATTCACCAAATGCATGTTATGCACCCTACATGCTGTGTGCAAGCATTCACCAAATGCATGTTATGCACCCTACATGCTGTGTGCAAGTATTCACCAAATGCATGTTATGCACCCTACATGCTGTGTGCAAGTATTCACCAAATGCATGTTATGCACCCTACATGCTGTGTGCAAGTATTCACCAAATGCATGTTATGCACCCTACATGCTGTGTGCAAGTATTCACCAAATGCATGTTATGCACCCTGCATGCCATGTGCAGGTATCCACAGAGTCTCGTACATATATCTGCTTGCATGCGCCCTTCTTGTGCCATGTCTGTCCAGCATATGTGCAGCTAAATTCATCTTTCTATTTCAGGTCACCCTAATCTATCTCTGTAATTCTAAGGAATATACTACTCCATTGAAGCATGCATATTAGTTGGTTGGTTATTTGGGCTTAGGGGGCGCACCAGCCAGGCAAGGCCATATAGACATGCATATTAGTACCAATGCCGGTTTGAGAGACTTATTCTGACAAGCGGTGCAGAACCTCAAACTGTTGCATAAAAATTACTTTACAACAACAATATTCCAAAAATATTTCGGAAGAGATATAAAGGAGTCAGAAGAAATCACAATTGACCAATCAGAAGCCCAGGAATTCTCATGCCTGGGTCACATGACCCGACACAAAACTTTTGTAATCCTGGGAATTTTGTAGAAAACTAAGATCTGAGGTACAAAACCATTGAACACTTAAGTAATTATTCTATGTTCCACTTTTAGGGCAAACTGAATCATTTTATAGCTTTCATCTAGAGGCTAGCTTTCTAGCCTACAGGCTATGCAAAATTAATTGAAACACAAACAGACAATTTTATTACAAACAACACTTTAAAGCTTTAAATAATTTTCGAAAACATTGAGATTTAGAGCAGGTTCCAGCCCTTTACTGATACCAGTGTGTCAATAATGACACTTTTTACCTCAGCGCCATCTATATCACTTATTTGGTGCACCCCACGCCACCAACTTTCAACAAGAACTTGTCGCTGTCAGTGCCCTTGGAGACAGGAGTGAGTGGTGCAAATCTTATTAACCTGGTTTAAATTTGCGAGGCAGGAACACTAAAAACTAAACAAATAATGGCTGAATGGTTATAGAGACACAGGACGGGGCCTTATAAAAAGTAGATAAATAACTAATGAGAGGTAGCATTGTGTTGCATGCATAGGAGTGGGTGCATTTTCTCCCTGGTATATGGCAGATTGGCGCGATTTTTTGGTGGCTGGTGGTGCAAATTTGGGCGAGAATTTTAGATGGCTGGTGCAACTGGCAAAGTGGCAAAAAATATTTTTTGGATCAGTATTAGTACTAGAGGTGGGAGTTTCAGGCAATTTTGCAGGCCCGGGCCCGGGCCCGTCCGGCTGCTGATTTTAGAAGCCCGTCACAAGCCCGGTTTGTGGAAGAAATGGATTATCAAGCCCGGGAAGGCCCAGTATCATGGAAAACCATTAACGACTATATACAAAATTTATTTACTTTAAAGCTGTTTCAAATATATGTTTTAAGCCAATTTATCCTGTAAAAAGTTTTGGTTTCACCCAAAACCATATCAAAAAGGTGCATGTAGCATTAGTAGCCTCAGCTATCTTAATAATTCAGCAGAAAATGATACTGAAAAACACAGTATGAAACATGGCTTGCTTATGATGCTAGCTTACTTCAGGTAATGACCAGCATCACCTTATAAAAACAAAGGGTATTCTAGATAGAGGTATGCACATGGCAGCTATAAGAATCGGGATGAAATAAGTCCACTCATGTCAGACATTTCCTCCATCTTTGCACTTTTATAAATCATTATATGCTGGCACGAGCCTCACAATTGAGTTCCAATAATGTTTATAAATAGAGGAGAGAGCAGTGACAAGTTTTCAGCTAAAACTTTTCAGAATATCATGGCGGAATGGCTGTGAAGGAACCAAAACTCCTTCACATTGTCCCTCAATTGATACATGTGAACATTTTCTTTTAGTTTAGTCACTAAACAGCTTGGAAGATAGTTAAAAGAATGTTCTGCTTGGGTCAGCCCGGTCTGGAAAGTAGGTAAGCCAACAGGCCAACATGAACAAGGCCCATCAGCCATATACAATTATCAAACCACCAACCATAAAGAACTATCTTGATAAGGAACCACTAGTTTTCCACAGGTTCGCACCAAACATTGAATAAAAATATTGCACCAATCTCCACCAAAAAGTAAATCTGACACAAAAAAAACAACTCAATCCCATCCACATCACCATTTGGGCTTGAACACTATTTCTGTTTGCTTTGTTGTATTTGAAGGGCTTGGCGCTTAGTAGGTATCTGAAGCGCCGTGCTTGTCTACATTAGAGCAATCATTTATGAAAACATTTTTCACCAAAATTTACCAGAATAGTAAGTTTATTTCAGCAAAAATATTTCAAGACTTTTGAAAATATATTTTAAAACTTCACAGATTTAAAAAATAAGCACAAAGTGTGTGGTGCATTTCTTTTGTTCCTGAGAATAGGCCACTTTTTGTGCACTTGTTTGTGGACTTCTTATTCAAAAGGTCTAACTTTCACAGGGTAGAACCTATGAACATTAGACCCTTTGATCAGTGGACCTTCTGATGTAATCCTTTTGAACCGCGAGATGTGATCCACCTACTGCGATAATACCTTTAGTGTGGTGGGAGGGAAGTGCTGCTATGTTCAAGTTCAAAGCTTATAATAGAAGTTGTATTTCATAGAGGCCAGGGAAGTATCTCCACAAGGAAAATGCAACACATAGTGTCAAGTATATTCATGTTTTGGTGTAATTTCAAAGGTTCCTTCTAAGGCTGACTGCTCTCCCCAGTATCTCCCCACAACTGACTAATTTATATGTTTTGAAGTACTTCGATCAAAAACATGTTTTCTTTGTGGCTATTTCCTTGCTTATACTAGCCCTTTATGAGTGGATTTTGCATCTTTTGGGCAATGAAAGAGCAAGATGAAGCTGTGGAAGGGTCAAACTTATCAACATTTGTTCTTGCATCTAGAGTTACCAGGCCAATTTGACAATTATGGGCTCCCACTAGATAGTTTGTACCTGACATATTTACTTCACCATTTTTCGTAGAGGACATGGGAATGGCTCCATAGATAACATTTTCTTTTTACCTGGAGCAGAAAGCTTCTCGAAAGAATTTTCTAGCTAGAACTAGGTGTTAATATCAATATGTTAGCAGCAAATTGGTTAAATGACTTCCTTTGAAATGGTATACTGACAATATGGAAGTAAAAAATATGCTATCACAATTTATATTTTGTTCACCCATATATGACTTGAAAATTTTAAAGTAACTAGGATATTCATAAGATGACAGTACGGCATGGATGTGTGAAACTGCAGGCATTATTCAATATTTGATTTTAAATATTAATTCAGGTTTAAGTAACTTGCTTTTGACCCTGGCATGAGTAACAGATAGAAAGCTAGAGCTTCATGCTTTTACATTCCTGATGTATGTCTAAAAGTCTCAAAATTAATTGTAAATGCATTTTCAAAAGCTGCTGGTGCATGAATAAGATTATGTTTCAGTGGAAAAAACTAGGTCTGTACTGAAAAAGGCTTATTTAACTTAAAGAAAATTGACTTGATGTCCCAGTTTAGTTGAAGCCCGGAATGAGCCTGGGTGAAGCCCGTTATCAGCCCGACATTGGCTTAAATCAGGCCTTCAGGCCCGGTCAAAGCCCGCGGGCCTGGGCCGGGCTTTTGCCCCGGGCCCCGGGCCTAGAAAGTGCCACCTCTAATTAGTACACTAATCTCTCTAAGTTGTCTTATTACGTCACATGTTGCTGTATCTAGGCTTTTCTTCTCTTCTCTCAGTGGTCATACGGACCAATCACTCCTAGTGGACCAATCACTGAAAACCCTCTTTATTTTTTTTGTTTTTCATACACTACCACGAAATCATGTGATTAGTTTCCCGCTTAAAGGGAATGTGGCACCTTCGTCGAATCCTGGAATTTAGTGTAATTAGGCGTGTAATGGCGGTCAAATAGCCTTTGCCCGCCAATGTTTTGACTGAGTTGTGTTTCCACAGGATCTCTATGATATGAACTGTTGAAGTTATGATGTTCAGTTAATGATGCTTGCATGAATTTTGGCAATATCTTCTGAGTCTCCGATCACAGATACTGAAGCCTCCACGAAGCTGGAATAAAGTAGGTACCAATTACGCGTCGTGCTTGCATATTGCACTGTTCTCAACATGTGATATACTCGGGCGTATTGTATGAACACGCATGTTTCCGTTAACCAGGTTTATGACTGCTCGTTTCCCCTTTCTCAGAATTCCCGAACACATCGTTTTCGTTGTTACTTATAAAGTTCGTTTTTGGCAGGTTTTACGTGAAAATAAACGGCAACTGCACTAACTCCTTTTCTTTGAATTTGACGCTGTAGAAGCCGTCACAAGGCGTACTTTTAGTCCAAAATAATGAAACCACTCATGATTTTTCTGAAAAATGTACAATAAGCTCAATATTTGGTTTTTAAAAATACTCCTCTAGAAAAAAAAATAAATATCAGCCTGTGGATGATGTCACGATCTGGCAACCACTATCATACTTGAAACGCTTCAAGGGCTTCGATTGTCTGATGGTCATCGTGACGTCAGCATATGTCGTCACACCAGTAGCTCACAACAATGGCTGCCGGCGAAGGGGGCTGAGGGGGTTGGTGTTAGGTAGGTTTTAGCTTTTTCTACGGAAATGTCGAGTTCCAAGACAAATGAAATATGGAGTACCGGGTTTTCCGACCTGCTTTACAACTTGGCTATCTCAGTTAAAATCACGTTGTGAAGGTGACACATTCCCTTTAAATAGGACCCCCATGGGACCCCGCGGCTGGACACTCGTGTGGATGTTATCATAAAATTTTCAGTAGCTTCCTCCAAATTTCAAACTCACAGTGGGCTAAGCAGGTAACAGTCACCATTGCATCTAGTCGTAATACTTAATCTTTCACCTACGGAATTTACTACAACCAAACGGAGCGATGAGGCCGCGACCGAGCTATGCTCAGGGTCAATTTGCTAATATCCAGTCCCTCAGTTTCCGTCTAACATCGTTGTCAACTCTTATAAGCCCTAATTAATCAGCCATACGCAGCTGGCGACACGCCCCTCCTTCTCCCTCACGTCTAATCTATAATGTCGACTGTCCCAGGAATCCGATGTCTTCTGGTGTCTTCGCCCCGGCGGTGAGGGGGCGTCTGCGGGGGCGGTACCCCGAGGGGTTGCTGCCCCATCCGGCGGTGGCGGCGAGGCGGCTAGCTGCGGAGCTGCAAAGGTCGAGCCCCAGCTGGGAGCTGTCGTGACCGGGGCTCTCGCCGTGTGACATCGAGGAGAGTCGCGATGTCGATACTGCGCTTGGCCGCCTCTTCGCCTGATGACAGTTGGCTGGAGCCTCTCTCCTCTTCGCCAGCCTGCTGCTGGTGGCCCCTGGGACCCGGCGTGTCCGCCGGTGCTGCTAGCGCTGTCCCGGTGTTGCAGATCTGCGCGGGCTTGAGTTACTCCTGTGATGGAGGCACTGCCCGGGGCGTCTTCGGCCGGGGCGGTTCTTGGTCTGTAGATCTGCGCCGTTTGAACCGAGATGGTACCGACCTTCTGGAGCCTAATCGCCGGGGAACGTTGGTGGAGCAGCTGGCGCGGCGCCGGCGTCTTCATGCCCTCTTCAGGCCCTCTCTTGCGTGGACACGCGTCAGAACTGTTGTTTTCGGCGTCTTCCTAACAACCGCCTGACCAGTGTACCGGAGGGCCGCAGGAGGTGACAGTGCAGCGCCCGGCCTCCCTACAGGACCACATGCCGCGGCGCCCTCTGGTCGACCGGCCTACCTTCCGAGTCGTAGGCCTAATGCCGACCAACGTACCGGAGGGCGGCAGTACGGCGACCAGGCGGTCACCCGCCTGCCGGATCATATGCCGTAGCACCCGCTGGTCGACCGGCCTACCTTCCAGTCGCGGGCCAGGCGGCGCGGCCTCATCGACAACCTTGGCCGGTTCCAACAGCTGCTCGAGGAGCGGCCGATGATTTCCCGCGCGCGTACTTCTACTACGGTGTACAAAAATAATTGAGTTTCGTAATTGATATTTTTCAAATAGCAAAAAACCAGAATATATATTTTGGTGTGTCTACCTTAAGTGGTGCAAAACAATGCAACAAAAGCAGAAAGATTGTCTGGTGACAAATTTTGACCATTATCATTCACATGTTCAGCACTTGTCTCATTTCCGGAAGCTGGCTTCAGGGGAGAACCTCTTTGTTCGGATTCGCCTCCACAAACAAGATAGCCTCCTCATTGGTGGTATATATCGTAGCCTTTCAGGGGATGGACACCAAAATATGGAAGACTTCTCCATTCTTCCTTGTAAAGGCAGCTGTTTCTCAGCAAGCAAGTCACTTGCTCATCATTGATGACTTTAATTTCCCAGAGATAGACTGGTTTGGAGATTTCTCAACTGCATGCACAGGACATCCTTCTCACCAGTTTATTGATATAATGCACAACTTCTTTTTATTCCAGCATGTTCGA